>CM029371.1:8316840-8419340 GCA_017165825.1 Hepsetus odoe
GGACATGCAAACATCACATCAGTATGTGCTGGGTGATCATTATAAATGGAGTTAAGCATGCAGTTTGTTCACATTATCAGCAAGCATTTTCATGCTAAAAAAAGGGCCTTTCCCAAAGGCATCTGACAGTTTATGTGCATGTTCATATTCATCATACGTATCGTATCATATTCATTTTAGTTCAATTAAGTGAAGGGAAAATGTAAACATGTGTTATATGTTTTGTTTTGCATCATTTTGGACCATTTCTGTTTGTCTATTCATTGCAAGACGCCCCCACATAAGTAAGTGGTGATCTCTAGGGTTTCATATGATCGGGACAAATACTTTTCATATGATGGTTCATATGATAGGGACAAATACTTTTCATATGATGGTTCATATGATGAGGACAAATAAGGGATTTAATACGGAATGATTTTCATTCCACTCTCTGTATCTTATTCCCTCTGCACTCTTGCCATCCTCTTTCCATATTCCTTGACCACCTTTCCTTTCTTTCTCCAAGTGGTCAAACTGTGACAGTTCTGTCGATAGTGGCCCGGGAGGGTTGTGAGGGCTTTTTTTCTCTCCGTTTTTTCAGTCCTGTCTTTCTCCTTCCTCACCCTCTCAACCTCCTGCACATCTATATCATATATTTTTTCACTTTCTGTCTCTCTCTCTTTATAACATAAAGAGAGAGAGAGAGAGAGACAGAGAGTCATAAAGAGTTGCATGCGCACACACACACACACACACACACATACCTTTGTTGATAATTTCCTGAGAGTCGTGCCTCTGCACACTGATCTGTTTTTAGGTGGGAACCAGAGTAAACAACCATATGTGCTCATATATTAAGTTTCCTCTTCCTGCAGTTTTTTACTGCACACACACACACACACACACACACACACACAGACACACACACACACAAACCTAGCATTTATCACACAAACAAAGTTATGGACTTGTATTGCTGATCCTTAAAGATACATTTTGTCTTAAACTTCAGCAGGGGTTCCCTACATGCACTTTATTGGAAACCCATGTAGCAGCAAACTAGTCAACTAAACCCAGACAAAAAAACCAAACAAAAAACGATGCATCTGCTGATAGCAAACAGAGGCTTGCATGGGATTAGTTTGCTACAAAAGGTTTGCTGTGGACACAGCATTCTCCTGCCAGCTTATACCTGTGGGATGTGTTAGGCCACATTGTGATGACACCAGGATGCACCGAGATGAGAAGATTTACACAATATTAATCAGGTGCATATACTGTTATGGCTGTTAGCGCCAATGGCCTCACACAAAATTCTGAAATTAATTCTAAACATGCAACAATATGAGTACTTACCACTTCAGTGATATATATTGGATATTTTTGAGTAGAGAAAGGACAACTGCTACCTAAATTTATCTTGATAATCACTAAAAATTTTGAAAAGTTCAGATAGCTTAAGGCAGTTTCTCTACGAGGGGTGAGATTCTGAGGGCTGTGGTATTTCTAGTGTGCAGTTTACATCAGACATTGTATGTACTTCTGTGGGCAGGGTGCTTGAGGCTTAAATACAATGGAAAAAAAAAACAGTCTATAATGGTGAGATACTCTATGGAGCAAGAGGCTGCAGTTTAAATCCAACCTTCAGCACTACCACCATTGGATTTCTGAGCCTTAAGCCCAAGTTGCTCCAGGGAGACCCCACAATAAGAAGTCAAAGTCTTTCTTGAGCAGAGCATCTGCTAAAATCTCTCTCACTCATTTTCTTAGCCTCTTGTGCTAATTAAGGTCATGGGCGGTGCCCACTGTGGAATCTATCCCAACTGTCTCAGGGCAAAAGATGGTGAAACACCCCAGAGAGGTTGTCAGTCCATCACAGGGCAGAAACACAGATAAACACACTCACACACACACTCACTCACACACACACAAGCGCGTGCACACACACATACCTAGTGGCCAATTTAGCCTCTACAAACCACCTGACATGCATGTCTTTAAAAGGTGAGAGGAAAGTAGAGCTCCTGGAGGAAACTCACACAGAAAAGCAAGAACCTGCAAACTCCACACATAAGGAACCCGCACCGCTCCGCCTGGTTATCAAACCTAGGACCTTCTCGGTGTGAAGCAACAGTGCTGCCCACTGCACCACTTGTCTGTTTTACATTGGAAATGACTTCACATTGACTGGCACAAATGAACAGCCATGCCATCCTCCATTGTGTTTCATTTCCATTCACTCAGGGATTTTTCTTGTCCAATTATCTAGGGTTGCTAATGACTGATACATACCCCCTGTCCACTTTGTGCTCTGCTGACATGAAACCCCCACCCACACAAGCAGAGCTCTGGAAAGCACTGAGCATCAGAAGGCTTCAGAGATTCAAAGATCATGATAGGAAAGAGCACTTCCCATGGTAACACTAATTATGGATGATATTTCACTCCTTTTTTTAGCAATAACAGGTATACTTTTTCTTATCTACCATATATAAACGTGTGTCATTGTGAAATGCAGCACAGCACAACACAACACAATGAAATTCAACCTCTGCGTTTCACCCATAAACACACGTGCATCAGCTATTGAAAGTCAATGGGTAGCAGTGACAAGGACGGTGCCTTGCTCAAGGGTACCTCAGGGCAACCTACTGGTGAGGGAATCAAACCCACAATCTTTCGATCCAGGGCAACTCCCTAACCACTAGACCACCGCGGCCCCAAGAAAGAAACTACCAACCCCAACGTGATTGTGTGTGTGTGTGTGTGTGTGTGTGTGTGTGTGTGTGTGTGTGTGTGTGTGTGTGTGTAAGAGAGAGAGAGAGAGTGTGTGTTTCTCTGTGTGTCTGCCCTGTGATGGACTGGTGACCTGTCCAGGGTGTTTCCCTGTCTTTCGCCCTATGAAATCTGGGATAGCGTCCAGCACCTCTCATGTCCCTAATCAGGACAAGAGGCTCAGAAAATGAGTGTGTGCGTTAGTGAGATCAGTGATATGAATTTGAGGAAAGGTATTGATTGCACAATTAACAGATTATGGTTTTTAGTATGTAATTATACACACATATATAAATATAAATTTGTGGTGGCCTAGTGGTTAGGGAGTTGTCCCCGCATCGGAGAATTGTGGGTTCGATTCCCTCACAAGTAGGTTGCCCTGAGGTACCCTTAAGGTACCGTCCCCGTCACTGCTCCTTGGGCACTTTCAATAGCTGCCCACTGCTGCACGGTGTTTGTGTGCATGGGTTAAATGCAGAGGTCCAATCAATTTCTTTGTGGTTCACTGTGTGCTGTGCTGTGACCTCGCAATGACAAGGGTTGTCACTTTCACTTCATATATATATATATATATATATATATAAAGATAGTTCCTAGGTGCACTTAAAACCTTCACAAAGTGCATACCATTGTGGTCCATTGCCTAACACAAGCGATGCAGTAAGTATCCTGGGTGAGTGCCAACATGCCGTGGGAATACTTGCTGCTTTGCTGAAAGGCGACAAACTTGTTTTGTCATTTTGAGCCTTGTCTTCTTATAATTGCAAATTGTCAATACAAATGTTTCTCTTTCCTTGTGATTAGCAAAAGTAATGGAGCAGCTTTGCTCTTGATTCAAGCATCCTTGCAAAGCCTTTCACTGATGACAATGTCAGAGCATGGCCTTTTTGATTAAGAGAATGAGCCATTAATCATTGAAGCCACATACATGCCCACCCTACGAGGATACATTTGAATGGGGATGGCAGTGGAGAGCTCCCCCTGAGCAGCAATGATAGGGGAACTAATTAATACAGTACAATAACTGAATCATTTATGAACAATGACAAAGTTTAATCTGCCAAAATAAATGAGAGAGAGAGAGAGAGAGAGAGAGAGAGAGAGAGAGAGAATGAGAGAGAGAGAGTGTGTAAACAACACTAAAACAAAGTTAAGAATGAAAGTAATCAACTTTTATTAGTATTAGTTACTGTCTGGTAGATTAATCTACTTGACAAAATGATGATCATCAACCAGTTTTACAATGCCATGATTTGATGATATGCTGTTAGTTGTGTTGATCATTTCTCTACACTCATCCCTCTGTTTTCTACACCAACATACATACAGTGAACTCTCAAATAAGTATTTGTCTTTTTCATGGGGGATTTATCCACAACAAGCCTGTTATAGTGTGCTGTAGATCCGGACTGGAAATGTTTTTGGACTTTTCCCCATCTGCCTCACTATATTGTGCGGTCATCAATACTTTCTGACTCATTCTTTAATTATTTAGAATAATGGGGATAACACATGCTTCCTTATAGTAGTTGGACAGAAATGCAAATTATTTTGTATAAAAAAAAGTTTATCCATCAAAGGTGATAAACCATTGGGTGTAAGAATTAATATAGAAATGAAATAATTATAAGAAATAACCTTTTTAATTTTAAGTCTTATTTTAGGTTATTTAGCAAGCAAATAAGCACATATAGGTTCTTTCCGCTGTTCCATGGAGTGTTAACATCATTAATAGAATTGTTTTAACATCATTAAACCACTTGTTTAACTGAGATTGCACAAGCAGATAAGGCTGTGCATATTTGCATATTGCAAAAATGACACTTTTGCATAACTATGATGCATAGCCTACTGCTTTGTTTGCTGACTGTTTCTGAATATACTCATAAATTGCAGCATTTGCACTTAAATTTTGCTAATCTGAGTAAGTTAGGCATAAAGGCATGTTTTCATTTGTGATTTTGTTTTGTTTTGTTTTGTTTTGGTGTTTTTGAGTGGCATTGAACACCTGTCAGTAAACTGTTTTACTAAACCAAACCATTTTAGTTTATTTATTTGTTTTTTTTTGTTTTTTTTTGGATAAACTGTATTGTTTCTGCCAATAGCCTCTTAAACCATAGTGAGGTGACATGCATAGAGTGAAAAAAAGGACAGGAGCAATTCCGGATCTCACTCTAGCCTAATCTGACATTTGTCTCTGGCTTACGAATAATATTACAAATAGCCAAAGAAAAATATGAATAAATTAATGAGGCAGATAAAGTATTACTTGGCGGTGGTCTAGTGGTAGGGTAATATTATACTATGGATCACAAAGTCCCAGGTTCAACTCCCACCCCTGGCACTACCACCATTGGGTCCTTGAGGAAGACCCTTAACCCTGAGTTGCTCCAGGGGGACTGTCCCTGTAATTAGGACATGGAAATTGCCCTGGATAAGAGCTTCTACTAAATGCAGCAAAAGAAAATCTCACTGTCAAGATAGCAGTGCTAGATTTCAAAACTTACCAAAGAAATTATAATGTTTTCTATCATTATTTACTGGGCTTTTTTGAAATTTTAACCCCTGCTGAATATTTCTGTGGATGCATTCAGACTGGGCGTTGAGGCAGGCTCAAACTTGTCAGCAGAGAAGAGAAACTAAATACATGCAATCCATTATAAATATATGTAACTGTAGATGATCGTGTAATTATATGATTTCTTTACAAGAGAAAAGCTGAAGTTAAAACCGTTCCATGATTTCTAACCTGTACTGTTGTGAGTGAATCTCAATCATGGCTTCTTTGGACTTGGTCACAAACATCTTAGTCGTGTCTGACTTACGCTTAAGACCTGGAAAACAGACTTAACCCAGACACCAAGGTATGGACCAACATCTGCAGAAAACTTAGCAATGACCAACATTACTAACCTTAAACGAATACAGTACATGTCCAGCAGCAAAAAACATGGAGCACAGAATGTATGAGATGGGACTTAAATAATTTAACACATGCTCACATTGCTCCTTAAACACCCTACATAATTATCTACACTCTACAGTGGGCCACACATATACAGCATTGCTGGTAAGAATTTATAAATAAAAACTCTCTCTTTCTTGTAGTATTCCACTTCCCTCTGTCTGCTGGGGGACCTTTTATTAACAATTCCACCAACCCACAACTCAAAACCTATACTTGTTGGCTTTACTGTCATCCAATAAAACAATCTTGGAAAAATGTGGAAAAACTTGCACTTTAAAGTCACACAATGGTCAAACCTCAAAGATTACACATCCAGGGAATAAATTATTCTTATTTATCAATCTTCACAATTTGGCTTGCTTTCTTCTTTATGTTTTTCTCTATAGCTGGCATTACGATAGGTGGGTAGGCAGGTGGCTGAGTAGGTGGGTGGGTGGATGGTTGGGTTCAGAATAACTTCATTAAAGCTGGAATGATTCTGGAATGAAAAAAGTTATAAAGTTGTCCTCCAAAGCGGAACCATGGCGGCATACATGTTTATCACACTTACACATGAGTTTCATGGCACCGGAATGTTTACATGCTCTAAATGCAGACACCACTTCAGTCACTTTTCCTGTTGAAACACTAGCCAGGTAAGCAGCTTTTCTCATGTAAGCTCTTTCCATCCTCATCCCAATAATGACCTTTCAAAGTCACTTAGATCTTTGCCTCTTGAACATGTTGATGCAAACCAAGGTCAGCTGGGCCAGCTCAGCATTTTTATGAATGAGGGGAGTTAACTGCTTTATTGCATCATGCAGTACAGCTGTCAGGAAGTATCTGCCCTCCTTATGTTTCCCCACTTATTTATTCTGATGTTGTCTTTGATTTGTCACTTATCTTTGTGTACTGTTTAGAGGATATATAGCTGTGGATATGTCTAGCACCTAATGGTAATGGCATCATTAGGGCAGGCTTTTGAGCTCTGGAGTGTCAAGGTTAATCACTAGACTAATTATAGTCATGGGTAAGAGAGAGAGACAGAGAGAGAGAGAGAGAGAGAGAGAGAGAGAGAGAGAGAGAGAGAGAGAGAGGGCAAGGGAGCATGGAAAGGGGTTGTAAGGACTGTGTGGGAGGGATCATCAGGTTTGGTTAAGGTGGTTGACTAACACTTATGAGATACCCAAAAAATAAATTTAAAAAATTGTTCACACACATTTTTACAGCAAAGGGGTGAGGGGAAATCTTATGGGAAACACATTGCCTGGAAGAATGTCCATCTTTTGACTTCACAGTTATCAAAAGATGGACACACACAAACAGATGGACAGAGGAGAGTGTGTGGAAAGAGCGAGTGAGAGAAAGTCATTGCTGATCCTCATGGCTCACAGTAACAGTTACCCAACGCATGAATTATTTACGTCGTATCTAAAGTCAATTTAACTGACACAGAGCAATTCCTCAGGCCACAGGAGGCAGGCAGGCAGAGAGAGAAGGGGAAAGGAGTGAACAGATGAATAAATGAGCAGTTTAAGATGTTATTCCACATTCAAACGCTAAATTATTCAAATATCAAATCAATCAGGAGGGGCTGAGAAAGGAGATCTGAAAAGACTGGCCTGCTTCAGGTTTGGATGAGCAGATGAAGACAGGGGTGTAAAATAATACCACTGATCATAAAATCAGTGAACACGTTGATACACCTGATTGCTGTAGAAAACGTAGGCACTGAGAGATATTCATTCTCCACTCCATTGGAAGCATTGACCTTGTAACCCCCCCCCCCCCCCCCCAAGATTTCTAAACCCACTGGTGAAGCTGATGTGTAAAAACCAAAAAACAAGCCTCTTTGTTAATGTTGTGGTCTGCTAGAAAGTGAATGAAATAGTATTTAATCACTAAGAAAGAAAGAGAGAAATAAAGAAAGATTGTTGCTCTTACTTTATTAAAGGGATGAAGCTGTAGCAGAAAACGGACTGTTTAGGCTGCCTTTCATCCACCCATGCAGTTACGCACAGCATTGTGCAAAGGTCACCACAAACTGTGCGAGGTAAATTAGAAAATAGTTACAGCTATTTATTACAACATGTGCATTAACATTTTACAGTACGTGGCATTAAATCTTCATGTAAAGTTCTTATGCCACTGTAGCTTGAATGATGTTCCTTGCATTTAAGTGCCTTTGGATTAAATATAAATTACACAGTTATAACTCTAACAAGTTTTAAAGACAATATCTGAGGGCCAACTCTGTTCTTCAGCACAGTCTTGTATTTTTACTCACCCTAAGGAATCGTTCTCCAGGCTTCTTGAAGGACATTCCTTAGCTCTTGTTTGGACTGTGTTGTACTGTGTTGTGTTTAAAATGACAACCAGTCACTTTTTGGGAACGAGAGCTAAAAACGTTCTACCTGGAGAACAATTCCTCACCAATACATTCAACACACATGAAAGCCTCTTGGGGAAGTGAAATATGAAGAAGTGAGGAGTGACTAAAGACTTTATCTCTGAAGTAGTACTAAACTACTGTAGACTATAGTACTATATCTCAGATTCCCAGAAGATTTGACAATTTTCAATTTTCATGTTGACAAAGAAGAACTTTTGAAGCAAAGTAAGAACGATGAATTGTTTGGGTGAAAAACTCACCAGAAAAGTAAAATGTTTTCCACATTTAAAGTGGAGCCCATCTCTGTTCCTTTTGGCTGTACAATGAAGGGTACAATAATCACCTTTTTTAGCCTGTGCATTTGGCTAATTTAAATAGGCTGAAATTATCCATTATCCATCCATTATCTGCCGCTTGTCCCAAACGGGGTCGCGGGGGAGTGCTGGTGTCCAATCCAGCGCACACAGGGCGAGGACGGGGGACGCACCCTGGACAGGACGCACCCGCACGCCAGCCCATCGCAGGGAGGAGCGGGACGGGGATGGCACCTTGCCCAAGGGCACCTCAGGGCAACCTATTGAGAAGGGGTTCGAACCCCCGATCCTCTGATCACGTGGCCGCCACCCCAACCACTAGGCCACCACCGCCCCTGCAGGCTGAAATTAATACCTTCCATATAGCTGTAAAATGAAGTGAAATACAAACAGGATAAAAGTATGTAAAACAGTCCTTTAATGACTGCATGTTTTGTCAGCATGCTGTTCTATCTCCAGTAGTTCTAATGAGCGCTCTAAAGCTCATACAGGTATAAAAACAGTTTCACAAATGGTTACCTTTCTCTGCAGAGTGTATCTGGCTGCCCTTTGTTGTACGATCACTATTAGCCACTGTTAACAGACGCAATCACTGTTAAAGCTGCAATATCAGGATTCGTATTCAGCCTGCTGTCCTTAAGCTGGCTTTTTATGGTGAACAATTAATCTCTGTGCAAACTGACAGGTCCATGAAGGAATAACCAACAGCCACTGACAGCTCATTCCTTTATTCCACAAAATTATTAATATGAATATAAATATGATTTGTCATATTTCACGGATGGTTTTTACAGTAGTCAGTCTAGAGAAGGTCAGCGATGGCCTAGTGGTAAGGGAGTTGGCGCCAGGATAGGAAGGTTGTGGGTTAAAATCCCAGCCCTCTAGGTTACCCTGAGGTGCCCTTGTGCAAGGTACCATCTCCAACACTGCTCCCTGGTTGCTTTAGATAGCGACCCCCTGCTGCATGGTTTGTACAGCTGAATTGCAAAGGTTGAGTTTTGTTATGGCTGACTGTGTGCTGTGCTGTTTCACAATGATGGAAATAGTCACTTTGACTTCACTTTCACTTCCAGAAAAGAGAAAAATGGCTGAGCTAGATTGATCAGCAGCCTAGCAAAGCATCACAAAATCACAGGTAGCTGTTCAAAAGCAGATAATATCTGAGTGCTTGAGTGTATGTGAAATGAAAAGGCTCCTCTGCAGCCTTTGTGTAAAACCGTAATTTAAAAATGCTTATTTTTCATCTGAAAACACACTAGTTTTCTCAACATTATATTCTCAACATATATTTAAACCCTCTATGACTGCACTTGACATTTTTACAGTGCCTTATATTAAACAATGCCTTACATTTATGATTAAAAGAGTGAGTGCAAAGTGCTCCACTCAGCCAATGAGCTGATCAGCTTGCCAAACATTCTGCACTCTTGGCATAAAAAAGATACAAAGAGTCCTTACATCAGCTTTCAGTCAGAAGCTAAATAATTGGACTCACAATATTAATTAAGCATAAATACAGGAAAAAAAGGTTCAGCATCAAAGGTTTCAATGTCAGTCAGTGTCTGCCACTTGTCCCAAGCAGGGTCGCTGGAGTCCATCCCAGCTCACACCGGACGAAGGACAGGGGACACACCCTGGACAGGTCGCCAGTCCATCACAGGGAGGAGCAGGACGGGTACGGCCCCTTACCTCAGCGCAACCTATTGGGAAAGGGTTTAAACCCCCAATCCTCTGATCATGCGGCCAACACCATAACCACTAGGCCACCGCTGCCCACAAGTTTCAGTGTTTTTTTTTATTATTTAGATTTTGTTTTCTTTTGGTTTTTCATGGCACACACCTAGGAATCATGGGACATATCTAGTCCTCCAGAAATTAAAATTAACTGCAAGTAATCACAATAAAGATGTTTTATTTACACTCACAGCAATTTTGGTTCAAATAATGCTAGGTAAAATTGCCAACTGTGTTTTTTTTTTTTTCTTTTTTCCTTTTTGATGCCAACTGTACATGTATCTGACCGAATGCAAGACAGGAAAGTCTGCATAGATAGTCTGCTTCACTCCAATGAGCAGACAAAATGAACAGCGCTTGATATGCACTTACTTGACGCTAATCATGTCAGAAAAACAATTCTAAAAGAACAGGGTCTTAGATCGGAGGCACTGGTCAGATAACGATGTCCTGAGCTGACATTTTGCCATCATGCTGTCCACTGCAACAGCTTAGGCTTAGGTTAATGATGCTGTCTCTGTCTCTCCAACATACAGGCATACTATACATAACGTAAACATGTACATATACATTTCTTCAATTCTGCAGGAAACACAGTTACTACCTGTTTTAACCTTTGTACAATAATCATGCGTGTTTATCCCTTAACTCTTGTTAACTTATTTCAACTTAAATATTAATTTTATGTAACTTTATAATTGATTTCATATCAATTGTCTTTATAATTTATTTCCCTTTGAAAAACACTTGAATATCCTCTCTGTTATATAATGCGCTGTGTAGATAACCTGCCTTGCCTTGCCTTACATAAACCTAAAACTAACATGTATATTTTGCAGTGTGGCATTTGCAGAGGAGAGGAAAAAAATGGCCAAACTGGGCAAATCCTGCTGTAAAAACCCTGACACACCAAGCTGCTAAAAGCTAGAAGAGCAAAACACAGAGTTGGGGGGGTGGGGACGATGTCGAGGCAAATCTCAGTGGGCGCCGCTGTCCTTTTTTACTGTCTTACTTTCTTACCATTCTTTCTGCTTTAATTAATGCCTGGGAGTGTATCAGCAACACATATTCATGAATTTGAGGAGCTGAGTATAACTTACGTCCTTTGCATCAGAATTAATATACCTTAAAGCTCAAGCTAAAGAGCATGATGCAATGACAACTCAGATAGGAACTAAAGGATTATAGCACTGATCAGCAGTTTGCTTTTGCTGACTATGCAGTAGCTTGGTAGAGGAATAATGTTGAGAAATGTTGATGTAGACCTTAGAGGGGCAATGTGCGTATTCTATATTGCATGTGAGGTTATTTGATAGCTTTCAAGTACTTGGCTAACATCTAAAGAGGTATCTTTATTTTGTCTTTTATTTTAGTGCAACTAAAAGATCATATAATTAAACAGGTTGCATTGCAGTTTGGCCATCACTGGTTAATTCTGACTTAAATTGGTAGAAAATTGGTTAAATTACTCTGCCTATTATGTACTATTACACATCCTTTGAGCATGTCCTGCTTTCTCTTTTTTCATTGTTGAAGTGCTGACCAGAGAAGGATGGGTTCCTCCCAAGGTGTTTCCTCCATTTATATAGAGATTTTTTAGACCCAGATTTTTGAAAGTTGATTTATGATGATGAGAGGGTAAAATGTGTCTTATAAGTTAAACTGACTGGACTTGACTAATGTGTAATGATCTCTGTTCTCTGTATTGTGCTTTGTTTAAGAGCTGGTCTGACTCATAAATGCATGTGGTAAACATGTTGTCGACTGAATGCGCAGTTCCGATACATTTAGTGACATAAAAAAAAAAAACTGAATTCAAAATGTGATATTTTTGCATATTCGTTTTAAAACGTGAAAAAGGGTGTGATGCTCACATGCTACATCAGACTCTTGCTCACAGTATTTCATTTTGAATGAATCCTTTATTTCAGCTTCTACCATTAGAACATAATGTGGTGCACATTTGAATAGCAACCAAGGATAACAGTATCACTCAGCAATTTTTCTAAAGCTGACTATGCAAAAGTTTGGTTCAGCAGTGAAAAATGAATGAATGAGATTGGGCTCATAAAGGCCACTTGTGTGAGTGTATGTATGTATTAGCATGGACTATGGCGATCCTTGGTGATCATGTCGTCAGTGCTTGTCTTCCTAAGATGTGTATAAGAGACAGTGTGTGTGTGTGTGTGTGTGTGTGTGTGTGTGTGTGTGTGTGTGTGTGTGTGTGTGCGTGTGTGTGTGTGTGTGTGTGTGTGTGTGTGTGTGTGTGTGTGTGTGTGAGCATAGGTGTGTGTGTGTGTGTGTGTGTGTACACATGTACATTTGTTATTTTTTTATCTTACCTCTAGTAAGCTCAGCCTAATCACTGTGGTATCAACCCCCTGACCCTGGATTAAGATTTTTTTTAGATATCATTTTGTAGCTTGCCATTAGTGTCTGGAACTGTCCTGATTCCAGTCTGTTTTTCACTACTGGATAAATAAATGATGTATTTCAAATGCAGTTATATCATGCTCTTTGGAAAACCAATGAATCCCAAAACTGATGCATCTTGTTTTGCCTAAATGTTTCCTTTAACTATCATTAGGCCGTTTGAATTATGAGCAGGACCAGTGTGTGTCATTGTGCTTCTCTTTTACAGAGCATCCCAACCTTTCACCACTCACAGCCCACACAACCAGCTTCTGTGGAAAAACGTTAACAAAATGAACACGGTTATAAAAGTGGACTAATCTGATTTTGTTTAACTCTGCTGTATGCAATCTGATAAACACAAAACACAAATGAGAAAATCTCTTTTTCCAGTTTGAAACCATTTGATAATGATGTATGAATTCCATATGATCAAAAAGAGAAGTATTTATACTCATCTTACACTTTAATGATATATGAATAATTGGCAATACCATGCATTTTTCTATAACATTTTCGATGTTTGTTAAAAAGTCATAGTTTTCATTTTGTCATTTTTGTCCTTTTTTTTATATTTCAAATGCCTATTACGTTAATGCCTATTAATTAAAAATATTTCAGCCCAAAAAAGTGTAATGTAGCTTGGTGTATTTTTCTGGATGGGGAAATCAAACCCCCTTCAGCTGCGTGAAGGGCACTGGTGTTACCCACTGTGTTATACCAACCGCAGTACATTTATAATGTGACTTATCAGCAGCCTAATGATGCTAAAAGGATAGAAAGACAGACGCAAAAGCCTGCAGGATTTAGTCAAACTGTGAAGCTTCATCATGTAGCTTGCGATGAAATGAAATGCCAGTAGAGCTGTTTCTGTATTTCAGGTTGGGTCAGTTTATGATGCTGTGAATTTTAAAGAAATGTTTCCTGTCTTTTATCTTAAATACTTTCAGTGTTTCTAAGCTAGTGAGAAAACAATGATTACAAACCTTTTCCTTTTCATTCTGAAGTGTCCTGGTATTTTGTGCTCTTATTTTAGCTTCTTTCTCTATGGTGAAGAGATGTTAAGGGCTACTGGACGTATTCTGGAGTCTGCTACTTATTCACAGAATTTTTCTAACCTAATCAACCTATGGCTTCCATGTTGATCTTATTATTTGTTATATTGTATGACACTAAACCCAGTGAGTTTACAATTATTTTTTTAGTCCTAGCCACATGCCTGCTGTGTTACATGTGATTTTTCCCATTAATGTGTAATGCACTGGCCCAGACTTCTTTTAACATATGTTTAGTTTAGGAAATTGCTAAATGTCACTTGCATCCAGGCTTGTGGAATATTTGGCATCTGTTTTTGTAAGCATAGTTCTGTATCGTGTATAGTTAAGGGGACAAAGCAAAGTCATTTTTGCCTTTTTGTCATTGTGAACACAGCCTAGCACACAGCAAAACCCAACCAAATGAAACCTCTGTTTTTCACCAATACACACTGTGCAGATGGGGGCAGTCATATTCAGCATCCGGGGAGCAGTGATGTGGACGGTACCTTGCTTAAGGGTACATCAGAGCAACTACTGGCCTGGGATGTGAACCCAAGTCCTTCTGATCCTGGGACCTAGTCCCAAACCACTTGGTGATTCACTTTCCTCAGCCAGTTGCTATAGAGTGGGTTTAATTATATCCCTCATAGGCAAGAATAATTTGCTATATTTTTGCTTTGGCTACAAGGTCAAGTTGTGGACATAGAAATATTAATGTGCACATACTCCTTACTCACATTTCATTGAAGCCATAGATGTCAAAATACCCCAAAGGCATGTTTGTGTTGGTTTTGATTGTGACTTGGGCTTGATGTGGTTTATTCAGAGTAGCTAGGTGTGTTACACATTATTATTTTATATAAATATTGAATTAGTAAATTATGTTATAGCAAAGAGGACTGCCACCTTTTTTTGTCAGTTGCTACAAAAACACATAAGAGCCAGATGTCTTTTATAAAGGAAAAAACAAAAAATGAAGAGACATGTGTCCTACTGTTTTTTACATGCTGTGCTGATAAGTGCAAAGGAAAAAAAAGTAATGCAAGAATCTCGTCAAGAATCTTTTGTTTTTCCCAGCATGGTCTCATTGCAACTTTTGAAACAGCACTTTCATTGATGATTCCCCTTCTACCTTTGTGCAGTCTTTATACGATGCAAGCGGGAGATGTTTAAACTGAACTGAGTGGAGAATGCAGGGAGTGTTTAATGAAACAGTGTCAGGATTTCAGATGACTCTAATTAGCAAAGAAAAGTCAAATGGTAATGTGATCATTAACTACTCTGACTAATTTGCCAGATTCACAGACATCTAATTAGAGAGAAAATTGACCCATCAATATGTTTTGTCAGGTTGCACTTCTTCCTATTGTGAGACCACCTGAACAGAAGTCACGATGGCAACACATTTCTTCTCATCCGATTTGCTGCATCTTAAAGGCATAACATATGAGAGAAGCACTGAATGCCTGTTAGCAAAGGAAAAACCTGTGCACCAGCGTCACACACAAATTGAACAAACACGCAGAAAATGAGCTGTTTGCCAGCGATTGCAAGCCAGTTTTTGGTTATTTGCGTAGTTCTGTCATTGGTTGCTAAGGTTTCTTAGCCAAGCCTCCTCTACTCTTCCATAACTTTATGCTGAGGCTGATCAACATCATCCCTCTATAGTTACTACAGCTTTGCACATCACTCTTATTCTTGAAAATCAGTTCCAGGAAAGTTCTCCTCCACTCCTCAGGCATCCTCTAATTTTTTTGTGTTGAACAATCTGGTCAGAAACTCTTCTGCAATCTCCCTTTCATGTTTCCACACTTATATTATCTGGACAGCCTTTCCATTCTTGCATTCTGGCTGTCTCCCTTACCACTTTTGCAGTAGTAGCTCAGCAATCTGGTAACTCTTATCTACTTCCTAGGTCCCAACTTAACTCCTGCCTGAATTCCACCTTGCAGTCCTCCCTCTTCAGCCTCTAGCACTTGATCCTCAACTCTGCCCTCACTTTAATCCTCTTCTTGTCCTCCAAGGTCAGCTTACAGTCCACCATCCTATGCTGTTTAGCTATACTAGTCACTACTTGGCAGTCTCCAATCTCCTTCAGACTTACCCTTCTGCAAAGAATATAATCCACCTGTGAGCATCTTCCTCCACTCTTATACGTCACCCTGTGCTCCTCCCTCTTCCTAAAATAAGTATTAACTACAGCCATTTCCATCCTTTTAGCAAATCTACAACCATCTGACCTTCAGCATTCCTTTCCTTGATACCATACCTACCCATCACCTCCTCATCACCTCTGTTCCCTTCACCAGCATGATCACTACAGTCTGCACCAATCACTAATCTCTCTTCCCTGGGTACACTCTCTATCACTTCATCTAACTCACTCCAGAATTCTTCTCTCTCCTCCATCTCACAATCAACATATAGTGCATAAGCACTAACAACATTCATTATCATGCCTTCAGCTTCCAGCTTCAGACTTATCACCCTCCCTGACACCCTCTTCACCTCCAAAACACTCTTCACATACTCTTCCTTCAGGATAACACCTACCCCATTCCTCCTTCCATCCACACCATGGTAGAACAGTTTAAACCCTCCTCCAATACACCTGGAATGTATGGAAGTCTGTTATAAATATGTTATAATATTATAATTTATCTTCTTCTTCTTCCGGCTACTTCCATTTAGGGGTCGCCACAGCAGATCATCCATTTCCATTTCTTCCTGGCCTCTGCATCTTCCTCCTTCAAACCGACCACCTGCATGTCCTCTCTCACCACGTCCATAAACCTCCACTTTGGTTTTCCTCTTTTTCTCTTTCCTGGTAGCTCCATCTTCAACATTCTCCTCCTAATATATCCCTCATCTCTACTCTGGACCAATTTCCAAACCAACGCAACCTTGCTTATCTATAATGTTATAATGTATATTATCTGTTATAATTTATATTACATTATGATTTTGATCTCAGCTCTGATGAGTCATTGTATTTGGCATCTGAAAGTGATGCAGGCGCTGCAATACATTTATTTCTGTTCAAAGTCCTTATTTGGAAATGCTTGCAACTTCACTCCACTTCTGTCATCAAGTGTGAAGCAAGGACAACTTAGTTCAACAAATCTATTTTCTGCAAATGTTCTAGCTGTTGGTTATGTGCTGCTGACAAAATGAAAAACATTTCAGGCATTTTCTTATAGACTTCATAACCCTTTTCGCATCTCATTTATTACAAAGCTAAATGTCCTTGGTACATTATGTCACAGCAATGCATGAATTGGTAAATTTTAAAATTTTTTAATTGTAAATGGAAAAAAAAGGAGTTTGTAAGCAAGGATCAACTGAAAAAAAAATAATTCATATTAATATATTTTCATCTTATTTATTCAACTGGCTGCTAAAGTCTTTGACTTTTTAAGGGTTTTAGGGTTTTCAGTCAAAATCCTCTCAGGCATTTTCCTTTAATCATCTCTGTAAATAAATATAACCTGAACCCACTCCCAAAGCCTCAACGTGCATTAGCTTCTCCCAGGATATTACCACTTTTGACATTTTTATAAATGCCAGACAAATCTCTTTACCCTTCTGCTGGTCCTGCTTTTTTTTTTTTTCTTTTTTTTTCTTTCTCAGCTTAGTCAGCCCATCTCCTGTTTTGGCAGTCAGAAAACAAAACAATGATCTTTACGTAAAAACTGACCGTTTTGACACAGTAGGTTAGACCTTTAATTATGATCTGACTTCGGTCTGTATCTGAAGGTCAAACGTGCGTGACATTATGTACCAACTACACAACCCTAAAGTACAAAAAATGATAGTAGTGATTGTTTCTTACTCTTTTGTTTCATGTGAAATTTCATTTGACTCTTCTGTTTAGACCATGTTTATTCCCAACTCTCCAAATGTGTTATGTGTTTTTTATCCCGCATGTTTAAAAATGAACCTTTTGATCGAAGTAATTGAATTAAAGAGGGAAAAGAACATATCCTCTTCTACACACAAAACTGTTTTTGCCAGCATATTTTAGAGACATTCCAGTGATAAACAATTAATATCTAACTACACCATGGTATTATAACTGTCAGTGGGTATCAAACTGTAAAGGTTAATTAGCATTTACCTATTCAGCTTTGCACCCTTCAGTGCTACTTATGTACTTAAGCTGAATAATATATTGAGACTACAGTCTGAAAATGTGAAACAGGGCAGAAGTTAACCTTTGTTTTTTGATGATATAAAAGAAAAACGGATTGGTTCATTTGAGCTAAAGTTATTAGCATTTTTTATTTAAAGTGTTATTCTGAGCTGTGCTTTTTAGAGCAATATATATAGTTTACTTTATTAGACATACCATGTTGGCCACTTTAACATCCATCTGCCTGATTTATGTTTTATATATACATGCCAAATGCATATAGATGCTTGCAGAAGAGAGTTACAATTACACAAAATTATTTACAAGTGACATTCATTCATGCTTCATGTGGTTTTCCACAGCAGCTAATGACTGATAAACTCTCTTTCTTGTGCTGTGCTTTTTAAATAAAATGAACACCCACACATTAAACAAACCACTAAAGCAGCTTCCTTTGGGAATGTTACAATTACAAATGATCTACATCTCTGTATCAAGACATGACAAAATTCATGGCAAAGCTAAAAAAAAAAAAAAAAATCTTTACTCGTTAAACAAGACTGTGTGTACAAAAATGACTCATTAAATGCAAATTCTTATTTCTTACCTTATACTTACAAACATACATGCATGATCAGAGTAGATTTAGATTAATGAGGCTTAATAAAGTAATAGAATGAATTATATTTTAGACAATAATGACTTAAACCACTTAAACCACCCCACGACAAAGGACAAAAATGTGCAGTCAAAACTGTCACTGGCTCAAACACAACTTACCATGAATTAAAACGCTAGTCTTATAACAACTTTGTCTGATAATGTGTCACGTGCCAGCATGCTAATAGTACTACACATCTGAAGGTGTTTTGGTTAAATATGCAATTCCAAATGTATAATTACCACCATACAAGTATTCATAGTCATACTTAATGAAACTCTGCAGTTCTACTCTGTCTCCTTCTGTATATCTATTTGTGAGGTCTAGTATATAACTGAACTTGGAGGGTTTAAAATATAATTAATTTATTGACTAAAAGTAATTAAATGCATTTGAAAACCGTAAAAGACAGACTGCAAATCTGCAGATTGGGCTAGAGGTTAATAAGCCCGATTTCTCTTCTATTCCATTCTATTCTATGCTATAATAATCTATTCTATTCTGTTCTTAATTTCATATATTATCTTATATATTTTCTTTCTATTTTATAAGTTCTGTTGTTTTGTTCCAAAATAAGCTTCTAGTTATTTGCTAACAGCATTAAAAATGATGCGGATGCCAAAGACATGACATGACATGAGGGCCCCATTAGCCAATTTATACCATATACAACCTCTGATGGGAAAGTCACCTATATTTATAAGTATGTTCTAATTCAGATTGTCAATGTATTTTAAAAACTGTTATGTAAATGACTTGCTTTAATGAGTTCATTAAAAGGCATTTTTTGATAGATGAGATGCTGATCCAAATCAAGCTTTAGTCAAGCCATGAAGTCCAGTTCACAGAATTGTATGCAATGTGAAGAAAAATTTTATGTCAGCATATGAAGGGCTTTAAGAAACAAACAAATACACACAAATAAACATGTGCACCCCCAACACACACACACTCACACACACACAGCTCTTACCATCCACTTGTCCACCCACGGCAGGGTAGGCGTCCTCTTGGGAACTGAAAGTGGAGGGGTGACAGAGAGTAGGATAAATGGATAAAAGAGAGAAGAGTACATTGCAGCAGACAGAGCAGGGAATTTTGATTGTTGAGGAAAGGAAATGTGTAATGTTAGTAGCATCCAAAGAGATCAGACCTTGGTTGCTCATTTACTTCTGTCCTGCTTGAGTCATTCCAGCCCCCTGAATGATGGCAGACAGCTCCTAGAGCTCAAACTGGGACCTCTGCAAAGTTGTAATCCCAAGAATCCTTAGACTGCATCTTTGCAATCAGACTAGTGAGTGTCAGACTGATAAAATATATCACCATGTCAGTCATCCTTATCATATCCATAACCCAGATTTGGTCATGAGTCATGGTTTAAGATATCATTCAACATGATTGATGGAGCCAAAATAATAATAATAATAATACTGTAGCACTTATCATCCCTAATATACAGGGAGTACAATCTTTCACCATACATATTAGCTTTGTTGAATATTTCACTTGGAAATGATGCAAATAATTAATAAAATAATAAATAAAAAGAAAAAAAATCCATAATTTTTAGATCATATGCAAGCAATGATGGTATATAGTCATATGAAAAAGTTTGGGAACCCCTCTCAGCCTGCATAATAATTTACTCTACTTTCAACAAAAAAGATAACAGTGGTATGTCTTTCATTTCCTAGAAACATCTGAGTACTGGGGGGTTTTCCAAACAAAGATTTTCAGTGAAGCAGTATTTAGTTGTATGAAATTAAATCAAATTTGAAAAACTGCCTGTGCAAAAATTCGGGTACACTTGTAATTTTGCTGATTTGCATGCATTTGAACTGCTCAATACTGATTACTTGCAACACCGAATTGTATGGATTAGCTCATTAAGCCTTGAACTTCATAGACAGGTGTGTCCAATCATGAGAAAAGGTATTTAAGGTGGTTGCAAGTTGCAAGTTGTGCTTCCCTTTGACTCTCCTCTGAAGAGTGACAGCATGGGATCATCAAAGCGACTCTCAAACGATCTGAAAACAAAGATTGTTCAGTATCATGGTTTAGGGGAAGGCTACAAAAAGCTTTCTCAGAGGTTTAAACTGTCAGTTTCAACTGTAAGGAACGTAATTCAGGAAATGGAAGGCCACAGGCACAGTTGTTGGTAAACCCAGGTCTGGCAGGCCAAGAAAAATACAGGAGCAGCATATGCACAGGAGTTTTAGAATGGTCACAGACAACCCACAGTTCACCTCAGACCTGCAAGAACATCTTGCTACAGATGGTGTATCTGTACATTGTTCTACAATTCAGCGCAATTTGCACAAAGAACATCTGTATGGCAGGGTGATGAGAAGAAGCCCTTTCTGCACTCACGCCACAGACAGAGTCACTTGTATGCAAAAGCTCATTTAGACAAGCCAGATTCATTTTGGAACAAAGCGCTTTGGACTGATGAGACAAAAATTTTGTTATTTTGTCAGAACAAAAAGCGCTTTACATTGCAGAAGAAGAACACCACATTCCGAGAAAAACACCTGCTACCTACTGTCAAATTAGGTGGAGGTCCAATCACGCTGTGGGGTTGTGTGGCTAGTTTAGGGACTGGGGCCCTTGTAAAAGTCGAGGGTTGGATGAAATCCACCCAATATCAACAAATTCTTCAGGATAATGTTCAAGCATCAGTCACAAAGTTGAAGTTATGCAGGGGTTGGATATTTTAACAAGACAATGACCCAAAACACAATTCGAAATCTACAAAAGCGCTCATGCAGAGAGAGAAGCACAATGTTCTGAAATGGTCATCACAGTCCCCTGACTTGAATATCATCGAAAATCTATCGGATGATTTGCAGCGGACTGTCCATGCTCGGCAGCCATTAAATTTAACTCAACTGATTTTGTATGGAAGAATGGTCAAAAATACCTCCATCCAGAATCCAGACACTCATCAAAGGCTATATGAGGCGTCTAGAGGCTGTTATATTTGCTAAAGGAGGCTCAACTAAGTTTATGTAATATCTCTTTTGGGGTGCCCAAATTTATGCTCCATGTAATTTTGATTTGATGCATATTGCATGTTTTCTGTTAATCCAATAAACTTAATGTCACTGCTGAAATACTACTGTTTCCATAATGCGTGTCATATATTAAAAGGAAGTTGTTACTTTGAAAACTCAATGATAAACAAAAGCCCAAAGAATTAAGAGGGGTTCACACACTTTTTCATAAGACTGTATAACATATAATGTAATTAGTTAACACTGAAGGAAGATGAAGGAAGATTTTTTTTTGGTGTTTTTGTTTTTTTTTTATCATTTTGCTTCTTCTTCTGTTTGAACTCCAGCAGAGCAGCCTCTTGTCCCCAATCCTGTGTGTGATTTTCATGGACAAGATTTCAAAGTGCAGTCAGGGGCTGGAAGGTGCCCAGTTTGGGGTCCACAGGATTGTGTCTTTTTCCCTATTTAAGGATGATGTGCTTCTGTTGGCTTTATCAGATTGTAACCTCCACTGGGGCTTTATGCAGCCAAGTGTGAAATGGTAGGGATGAGGATCAGCACCTCCAAATCTGTGGCCATGGTACTCCACCGGAAAATCTTCACTGGACCTCTGTGTTTCATTATGTCTTTGATCTTACATCTTGCATATATATATTTTTTTCATTTCATTTATTCATTCATTCATTTTCCGGGCTGCTTGTCCTAAGCAGGGTCGTGGGAGGGTGCTGGAGTCCATCCCAGCTCACACAGGGCGAAAGACTGGGGACACACCCTGGACAGGTCACCAGCCCATCGCAGGGTCATTTCATTTATTGTTCTGTTATCGTGGTTGAAAAGTGTAATTTAATTTATTATTGCATTTTTTTTTCCAAAGAAATAGTTTCTGGTGCTTTGCTTGTGTCAACATTTGTCAACATAGCATAAATTGGATATCAGCTGATAACTTATATGAGGTTTAATGATCATTAATGAAATATATATATATATATATATATGCCTGTCTGTTCTGTGACTGCTTATAATAGTCAATATGAGTGCATAATAAATCAAGTAAAAGGATGTCAGAGTTGGCAGTGGTTTGGTGTTTGGTGTTTTTAACAAAGTGGATTGTAAAAACAGCTACATAATTTAATCATTGGCAATCAATTCATTCAACTCATATGAAATCTTGGATGGAAGAGCAGAAAGCTACATTTTGCTTGAGATGAAAAAATGTGCCTAGCTTTCAGCTATACTGAGATGCACAGAGACACTTTTTTAGATGAACTAATAGTAATAACATAAGTTTGTATTGGTATCTATTGTTTGCTGACAACAAATGTTTTAAAGCTGAAATGTGCTTAATTTAAAAAGCAAATTCTCTATGAAGAGTAAGCGGGAAATACTGTAAATGTTACTTCTTTTTAACCAAACTATACCTCTAATGTTGTAATATCTGAACCTCTTTCTAACTCATAATGAATACTGCTGGGCAACAATGCATAAACTGTTTTTCTTTTGGCTGCTCCCGTTTAGGAGTCACCACAGTGGAACAACCATCTCCATTTCTTCCGGTCCTCTGCATCTTCCTCCTTCAAACCCACTGCCTGCATGTCTTCTCTCACCACATCCATAAACCTCCTCTTTGGTTTTCCTCTTTTCCTCTTTCCTGGCAGTTCCATCTTTAATACCCTCCTCCCAATATAATCATCATCTCTCCTCTGGACATGTCCAAACCCACACAAGCTTCTCTAACTTTGTCTCCAAAAACTTTGTCTAAACTGAGCTGTTCCTCTAATATACTAATCTCTTATCCTGTCCATTCTTGTCTCATCTCAGCATCTTTAACCTTGTCACCTCCAGCTCTATACAGCTCTGTATAGACTATAATGGAAAAATCTCTAGGCACTGCTTATTATTATGTATATTATTTTCATTGTAAATAAAATATTATAAAGTAAGGAAAATCCTGCAATATAAAGAAAATGAAAATGAGTTTCTTGGAAGTATCCATTAATCCTTGGAATGACAGTAAACGGGGAGTTTCTGGCATAATTTTAATGCTGTATGATCACACCAGTAAGTGCTAGTAGGCTTTAGCCTGAATGTCAGTCCCTCATCCCTCCAGACACTCACACCTAAACCAACAGTTTAATGACAGAGTAGAGCTAAGCCATCTTTGTGCTGAAATATTTGATGCCTTTTTTGTCCTGTGGCCAACCAAAGCATGAAGATGAAGGATCATCAATATTCCCTTGCTCATATTCAACAGCTCTGAGAAAAACATCATCCGGCCGGTGGATCTATATTGCATCTTCTGGCCTCTGAACACACTCCCTTTGAGTGCTGAGAGTGATTTTAATGGACTGAGTGAGCAAATATTCTCCCCCCCTTCTTTTCTATCATTCTTCTAAAGCCTTTTGCAAGAGCAGAGGCTTATCCAGGCAGTTCACACTGCAAAGCTGTAGCTGCCAAGCAGTTCTGAAGAGGAGTGTATGTGTGTGCTTGTTTTTATAGCTTTTCAAGACACACAAAAAGTTCTTTTTAGAACAATCCTAAGCAAAAGTTTATGCCTCGACTGGTCAAACAGAAGCTGACAGATTGAAACGCAGCACAGCACACAGTGAAACACAATGAAATGCAGCCTCTGCTTTTCACCCATACACAATGTGCAGTAGGATGCAGCTATATCCAGCACCCGTGGAGCAGGGATGGGGATGGTACCTGGTTCAAGGGTACCTCAAGGCAACCTACTGGTCTGTGATTTGAACTCATGAGTTTCTAATCCCTAACAACTAGGCCACCACTGTCACTGAAAAAGTTCATTAAAGCTGAAAAAATTTTATTGTTCTAGCTTTCCAATGTGTATAAATATGGATAAAAAAACCTGAATAAACGAGTGAATGTGCATAAAGAGACTTAGAAGAATGTAATGGTGGCAGGAGCTTTACATGGACTGCTCAACATGGACTGGGCCAAGGGTGGTCTAGTGGTTAGGGAGTTGCCCCTGCATCGGAAGATTGTGGGTTTCGATTCCCCACCAGTAGGTTGCCCTGAGGTACCCTTGAGCAAGGTACCGTCCCCGTCACTGCTCCCCGGGCGCTTTCAATAGCTGCCCACTGCTGCACTGTGTTTGCATGGGTTAAATGCAGAGGTCCAATTTCATTGTGGTTCACTGTGTGCTGTGCTGTGACCTCGCAATGACGAGGGTTGTCACTTTCACTTTTTTTTTTTTTAATATTGTCTACTGTTGGAACAGTGGCTTTAAATGACATCTGCATTTAGAACTATTGCAGTGAGTAGCTTTCTAAATTCAAAAAGAACACATTTTTTAACCTTGTGCATTAGTACAAGATAGAAGAACAAACAGAAAAGCAGCTGTTCCTAAATGTCAGTACAGGATGTGAATAGACTGTCAGCAAGAACAGTCCATCCACAACAATATAGAGAGGAATATTATAGTAGGGCTGCAGTGGATAAGACTCTCTTTATAAAAATGAATGCACAGTGGTGTAAAAAGTGAAGACACAGACCTAAAGAGATGTGGGGGAAAAAAAGAATGTGGTCAGATGAATCATCCTTCGTCATGTACTCCACAAATGGACAAGCACATGTGACGTACACCAGGAGAAGAGTATGGACTTTTATCCCTACATGCAGGTCCAATGCTTCTGTAATGTCACTGAGAGCTTTTTTGCAGCATAGCTTGGGTCTACTTTCGTTCTTTAAAAGAAAGATCTCTGTGAAATCAAGTTTTTCTGACCTTTCAATACTAAAGTCATTGATCTAACCCCATTTCTTGATATGATACAAAAACAAACAGGTGTGACAGCTGTTAAATACTGACAAAGCAGAAATACTGAATAGCTAAAACACATTGTGTGCTCATTGGAAGGTAATTCAAAACAAATATAATGCATAGTGCTTTAGAGATTGAATTTTTTGCTATTTCTTTGTGTTTCCTCATATTTTAAAGATATGCATGACTTTTGGACTGAAAATTCGAAATCGTCCCCTAGCTGTGACTATATGTGTGAGTATGTTTGTTTTGATGCAAAGATAGACCATTGTCCTGTTCAGGGATTTTTTTTTTTTACTAGGAGCTCCTTTTGCCTCTAGAGAACTGGGGTAGGCTCTCGTTTTGGATCAGATCCTGGAAAGATAGATGGACATTGTGCAAGGAAAAAATGAACCAAAATACAAATAGATGAACAGTAGCAAATACAAGAAACAGTATAGGATAAAAGAACAATACAATTTGGATATAAATTCATGGCCAATCAATAATAACTTTAGGAAAAGTCATTACTAGTTGTACAGTTTAAGTTTACATAACGTTTAAAAATGGCAAAATGGCAAAACAATTGCATTAAATGGCTACAACTAAGGCACAAGATGTCTTGATTTAACCAAAGACCAGGCTTGATATTAGGTACCATATGAAAGAAAAAACATAATAAACTGAAGTACAACCTGATAAAATACAGTTTAATAGTTTATTTAATTTATTCTTAACAACAATGGCCCTTTGTCAATGGTAGGTTATTGTTGCCAGGGAACATGACTGTTTAATGACTTAAAGAGTATAAAAATACATTTACGTAATTAAAGTGCATCTGTGTTATGCAGATTGATGCCTTACATACACATATATGACAACACAAGTCAAGGGATATTGTATTAATGCATCAGGTTAAAATGAGAAATCAGAGCAATTGCATTGTGTATTGTAAGTAATAGTATTAGTAAAATAGTTTGAACGTATGTGTTTTATCCTGGTGTATGTCATTGTAATTTTTTGTTTGCAGATTCACTCTAAAGCATGGCCTTTAGAGGCTAATTCCTATATTTTGTTAGAGAAAGTTGGGCAAAAACAGACTGATGGTATAGACTGTCAGGAATGCCGTTACAGCTGCCTCTTATGTACACAGAACTGATGAAGGGAGGAACATACTTGGGTTTCAAGACAACATAGAGACATCAAAGGGCAGTCAAGGTCAAAAAGAGAAAGAGATATGCATGTGTGAGTGCTGGTGTTTGGCAGATGTGAGCGGTTCAGCTTCATGGTCAGATTGTATTGATTCTTCTGTACATTATTACATGCATTATTCACAAGTAATACTGTTGCTGTATATATTAGTATAATGGAAGCATTCATCAGAGAGGAAGTGCTGAGTTGAATAGCAGCATCAGTGACTGTGAGTGTGTGTGTGTGTGTGTGTGTGTGTGTGTGTGTGTATGTGTGTGTTTGTGTTTGTTTTTATTTATCTATTTACAGTGGTTTTTGCTGTCAAAATCATGAGTCAAACTTCTTCTTTTGGCTGCTCCCATTTAGGGGTTGCCACAGTGGATCATCCATTTGCATTTCCATTGGTCCTCTGCATCTTCCTCATTCACACTGACTGTCTGCATGTCCTCTCTTCTCCTCTTGCCAGGCAGCTCCTTCCACAACATCGTTCTCCCAATACAATCTTCATCTCTTTGGACGAGCCAAGGCAACCTTGCTTCTCTCCAAAAATGTCGCTCTAAATTACTCATTTCTAATCCTGTCCATCCTTGTCACACCCAGCATAAATCTCATCATATTTAACTTTGACACCTTCAGTCACACACTCAAACTCAAGCTCTGTCCCTCATACTCAGGGACAAACCAAGGCCAGTGGATTTCATTATCCATTGTTTCCCCGGAGAATTTAGGTTTGTTGAGGTTGGTGTGGGGGGGACGCCAGTGTTACAGGGTGCTCTTGTGTTTGTAAAAACCCTGGATCTGTTCTTTTAATTCAAGGTCAGTCCATTTTAGTCATGTTGTAATAGCGAGTTTGCCGGAGTCACATTACTGCATTCTTTAAACTCTTTATTTAAACTCTTTCTTTAAAAAATATGGGCGGTCACTACCCTTTTACACACTCACCATTATTCTGAACTGTTCTTTTTCCCTTGTCATTGCGAGGTCACAGCACAATGAAAACGGACCTCTGCTTTTAACCCATGCACACAAACACCATGCAGCAAAGGGCAGCTATTGAAAGCGCCTGGGGATGGTACCTTGCTCAGGGGTACCTCAGGGCAACCTACTTGTGAGGGAATCGAACCCACAATCTTCCAATACGGGGCCAACTCCCTAACCACTAGGCCACCGCTGCCCGAGTATTAAATCCAATTCATTAAAACCATTCCACTTTCCTCTCTTTCATTCACACTCATGTATTCTGTCTTTGTCCTACTCAGTTTCATTTCTCCCCTCTCTAGAGCACATCTCCATCTCTCCAGGTTCTCCTAAAGCTGCTCCCTTCTCTCACTGCAGATCACAATATCATCAGCAAACATCATCGTCCACGGAGATTCCTGTCTAAACTCATCCGTCAACCTGTTCATTAATATTGCAAACAAGAATGGGCTCAGAATGGGCTCAGTGCTGCATCCTTGATGTAATCCAAAGTCTACCTTAAATGCATAACTCCTACTGCAGATCTCACCACTGTCACACTGTCCTATTACATATCCACTTACATACATACATTATATACATATGTAACTACTCTCACATGCTTCTCTGTAACACCTGACTTACTCATTTAAAACCACAACTCCTCTCTAGCACCCTGTCATATGCTTTCTCCAAGTCCACGAAGGCACGATGACACTCTCTGTCATTCTCTGTTCTTCTCCATTAATACCCTCAGAGCAAACATTGCATCTGTAGTGCTCTTTCTCGGCATGAAACCATACTGCTGTTCACTAATCCTCACCTCTTTTCTTAACCTAGCTTCCACTACTCTTTCCCATAACTTCATGCTGTGGCTGATCAACTTTATCCCTCTGTAGTTACTACAGCTCTGTGCACTCACTTTCCAAGATTGTGTTAAACAATCTGATCAGAAACTCATCTTCCATCTCCCTTAACACCTCCATGCTTCCACTGGTATGTCATCCGGACCAACAGCCTTTCCATTCTTTATCTTCTTTATCGCTGCCCTTATTTCCATCTTGCTCATTTGCTGCACTTTATTCATGATCCTCACATCATGCAATCTTCTCTCTCTCTCATTTTCTTCATTTATCAGCCCCTCAAAGTACTCCTTCCATCTGCTCAACACGCTCTGATCACCTGTGAGTACATTTCCATTTCTACAGTACTGTGCAAAAGTTTTAGGCAGGTTTCAGAAATATAAATAATGATTGTTTATTTTTATCAATTTAGAAAATGCAAAGTGAGCGAACAAAAGAAAAATCTAAATCAAATCAATATTTGGTGTTACTACCTTTTGCCTTCAAACCAGCATCAATTCTTCTGGCCCTCACAGAGCCCTGATCTCAACATCATCCCATGTGTCCAAGATGTTTTGTTGAATGATGAAAATAAATGATGAATGGTAGGTTGTTCCAAAGATCTTGGAGAACTAAGCACAGATCTTCTGTGGATGTAGGCTTCCTCACATCCTTCTGTCTCTTCATGTAATCCAGACACACTGGATGATGTTGAGATCAGGGTTCTGTCAGGGCCAGAAGAACTGATGCTGGTTTGAAGGCAAAAGGTAGTAACACCAAATATTGATTTGATTTAGATTTTTCTTTTGTTTCTGTGATTTTGTTTGCATTTTGTAAATTGATAAAAATAAACAATCATTATTTATATTTCTGAAAGCATTCTTTGTTTACAGCATTTTTTCCACACCTTCCTAAAACCTTTGCACAGTACTGTATCTTTAATCGCCCTGACCTGCTGCACATCTTTCCCGGCTCTGTCTCTCTTTCTAGCCAATCAGTAGAGGTCCTTTTCTCCCTCTTTACTGTCCAACTTCTCATACAATTCCCCAAACACCTGATCTTTAGACTTTGCCACTGCTTTCTTTGCCCTGCACTTCATCTCCTTGTACACCTGTCTACTTTCTTCATCTCTCTGACTGTCCTACTACTTTTATGCCTCCCTCTTCTTCTGTATACACTCCTGGACCTCTAAGTTCCACCACCAGGTTTCCTTATCCTCCTTCTTCCTTCCAGATGTCACACCAAGTAAATTTCTAGCTGTCTGCCTTATCAATTCTGCAGTAGTTTCCCAGCAATCCTGGAGCTCTTGAACACCTCCCAGGACCTGTGTTAACTGATGCCTGAATTCCACACTCCTACCTGAATTCTACTTAATAAACACTTAATACATAAAAACTGACAATTACTGGTTATTTCTTTGTTATTGTTCTTTGGGAATAATTAAAGGAGTTGAAACATTGCAAAGCACTACATCCATTCTTTCTTTAACTGTAATCTACAGCAGGGTGTTCCTAATAAAGTGATTTTTAAAAAGGCATATCACATAAGCAGTAACCTGTTTCTAAAAAAACCTAGACCTGGATTTCTTGGTATTCATTAGTGGATGTTTCTGTTGTAGCTGCAAATCCAGTAATAGCATAAATAGGACCTGAAAGAGCTGTTTTCCCAAGAGGATTTAGCCCACAAAGCACATTTTTCCTTCTTCAGGATGTCCTGCTTTTGTTCTAACAAACACATTAAACATCTATAGCACATCACTTCATGCATGGTGTTAGGCCACTCATAGCACCTACACAATGATTCCTAATTTATTTTGTCCAGTTTTTAAGAGAATTTTTGTCACTGTATTTGAATTATTATGCTTCAGTGATGCTAAGGTTACATTTACACCGATGGTCTTCAATCTGTGTACTGAAATGTGGCCTAGCTCTCATTTCTCCAAATATATACTCTTTAAATTCATGTGAACACCTCATACTGAGTGACCAAAATACACATACTCAACATCCTCTCTCAGATCTATTGCATTAGGAAGCTTTTTTCTTCTCCTATTATTAGGTGGTTGTGCCTGGTTTGCATAAGCTAATGTTTTCCCCAGTCGTTAATGCAGTTTTTAGACTAATTCAAAACATTATTTCACAGCATATTGCCGTAAAAATGCATTATGGGAGAAACAGGTTGTGTTTCTTGTTGAAGATAAAAAATTGGACATTCTATTCCAAGTATTTCTTTGTGATTTTTTAAATTGCCATTCTTACAACTCATTTACATTTTGATGCTCCAGCCCTAATAGGAGTTTAGCTCTAATTTTGTAATTTGATATATTTATAACTAGTAAGGTTTAACAAATTGATACTTTTTCCAATTAATTTTAATATATACAAATTATGGAAATTAAGTTTAATTCATGCTTGGATTTTGAAATAAAATATGACCTTAACAACATTTTTAATTCTCTGAGTGCTGTTTTCTCACTTAAACAATACAAAAATTCTAATTATCTATTTGAAAATTTCTTTCTTTGCACTGTGCATGTAATTAGATTCATATCTAAATTTCAATATCAACCTAAAGCTGAGGCTAGTTTTTAAAGTATATAGTCAAAATCTGGGGTGGAGGTGGTCGAGTGGTAGGGCTTGCCTATGGACCTTTGGCTCAAGAGGTCCCAGGTTCGAATCCCACCTCTGGGGATTCCAACTGGGTCCCTGTGCAAGACCATTAAGACCCTTAACCCTGAGTTGCTCCAGGGGGACTGTCTGGATAAGAGTGTCTGCTAAATGCCGTAAATGTAATAAATATTGTGTCAAAAAAAAATCAAATCAACAACAGCAGTATATAAATGTGTATTGCCTAAATTCCAAGTCAAAAGGGCAGCCTGCTAAATGTTGACTATGGAGCCCTTTTGCCAGAAATGGTGGGTCTCTCTTTGTTGTTATTATAAGATGACCTCCAACATGTAATGTCAAAAGATCTTGAAACCTGTTTCATGCCTTGATTCCTCAAGGCCTTCTTGGCATCATCCAAGCAAGAAAGTCTTTCCTTCAGTGGTTAGAAAAATGAAACAGGACTCTAGTTACTCATATATGCCCATGATCCTGTGAATTATGGATGACCACTAGACCTGTCCATCATCTGAAATCCGCCTTCTGGCAAAGGATCCACTTTAGAGCGTGACTAGCTACTTTATAGACCCCGCTGTGCTGTAGGTGCCTTGGCCTGTTGAAACTGGAAAAAAGCTTTGCAAAGGTACTGTTTATGTTTGCCCTCTGTCTCCTTTACATTTTGTTGGCTTTGGAGCCATTTGCACAACAATTTAATGGGGTTTTCATACAGTTTGATAAAACCATTTTTTTCATGATTTAGTAACAGGGCGGTGGTCTAGTGGTAGGATACTTGCCCATGGACCTTTGGCTCAAGAGGTCCCAGGTTCAAATCCCACCTCTAGCACTACCACCACTGGGCAAGACCCTTAACCCTGAATTGCTCCAGGGGGACTGTCCCTATAATTGGAAGTCGCTCTGGATAAGAGCATCTGCTAAATGCCGTAAATGTAAATAATCGGTTTGTTATTTATCGGTTACTGTGAAAGTGATTATTTGTCATTGTGAAACATAGAGCGCACTCAGTGAACCACAGTGATGCATTCATTAACCCATACACACAAAGGACAGCAGTGAGCAGCCATGTCCAGCACCCAGCAGCAGTGAAGGGGATGGTACCTTGATCAAGAGTACCACAGGGCAATCTACTGGGTCGCGATTCAAGCCCATGATTCACCGGCCACAAGGTCACCACTGCCACTGGAGCAAAACAAATATAAGTTCAGTAAAGCTGAAAAAAACGTAGTTGTAGGTAATTAGGTTGCTTTCCAAAGCATTTAAATATGGATTAAAAACCTGAATAAATAAGCGAAGTTGACAATGAGGGGAAGGTGCATAAGGAACCCTAGTAGAATGTGATGGTGGCAGGAGTTTTACCAAGACTGCGCATATGTATGTGGCAGCCAATGCTGTGGCTTACACAATTTCTGTTCCACTTCAATTCGTCTTTTAGCCACTTGCCACTAGAAATTTGTCCAAATCAGTGGACACTGTAGGGCATGATAGTTTAAATGATGCTGTGCCTGGTTTAACCTCTAATCAGTTGACAAAAAGGTCCATTTTTATGTGCCTTTGATGATGAAGAGTACAGGGAGGGGTTACAAATTATAAACAGCCCAGTGACAAAAGGGACAAAGTAAAAATGACAGGACAAAAAAGACACAGGCAAGGGGTTTACATGCCTACCTTATATTATCAATATCTCAGCCTGCGTCTAAAGACGATTTTTAATTAGCTAGATCATGTGTGGTAGATTGTTATTACTACTAGAGGATGACGGTAATCATCTGAAATAAACATGCTAGAAAGGACATTTTAATTAATAATGAACCTTTAGTAAATCTGTGAAGGCCCCTTTTTAAGCCTTAAAAGAATTCCCAAATTTCTTTTTCAAGTAACACTGCTGTCTGTTATTTTAAAGGCTTATCTAATGCTGCATAGACTTTAGAGTAGCTAAAGTAGATTGGTAGTTAATTTTATATGATAAATATTTCTTATATAAGCGACATACAATATGACTAATGACTGAGGCTTAATGCTGAAATAAGAAACTCAGTAAAATCCCTTTAAACATTTAACATTTATCCCAAGAGACTTATTCTTTATGTGGCATATGCATAAGAATTACTGTACTTCATGTCAATACACAAAATGTTCTGTGAAAGCAGTGCAGAGACTCAAATGACTTTCTGTAGAACATACTGGCAATTTTCATTGGGAACGTTTGCATTTCCATGAGATCCTGTTGATTGAGTCAAGTCAAGTCAAGTAGTCAAGAAGGTTTTTATTGTCATTTCAACCATGTACCCAGTACATAGTGAAACGATATAATGTTCCTCCAGGACCCTGGTGCTACACATAAGACGACATAAGACACGACATAAGACAAACAGACAGACAAGTGCAGACAACAACAGACAGAACAATAGACGGTACACTCAGTACATTAATCCGACGGAGAGCTGCAGTGTTACAGAACAAAGCAGCACATGTTGTTAGCAGTGTGATGGAGCAGCAATGTTGTGGTTAAAGTGCACAAAAAAATAAAAATAAGCAATAAGTATAGCAGCGGTAAGGTGAATTGAACTTGAACTTTTAAGAGCAATATTATCTCACTCAGAAACATCTTGGGACTTCCTCATTACTTTTCTGGCAGTCAAGAGGCAAGAGTAAGTCCTCACCTCTGGCAGTAATAAAGTGAAACCGGATGCCAGCTTCTGGCATGTGCCTGTGATCTCATGAGTTATGGATGATCTGCTTGTCACTTGGACTCCAGTACCTTCCAGCATATCAGCCACTTTGGCACTCGACCATCTTATTATATACAAGCCAAAAGTCTGCTAAAAATGTAATGCAGTGAGAAAAGAGTCGTGATGGTTTTATAGAATTTGTCATGGTTTCTTCAAGATAAAGATGTACAACCGTATATTGATGTAAGCATTTAACAAGCCAGTTTAAAGTACTGAGTACAGGAGCTGCTTCAATAGTCTACAGTCCATCACAGGAAGTACACACGTCCAGCATCTCAATTGTCATTTGTGGTTTAAACCGCAGCCACCTTCGCTTTGTGATTTTAAAGAGGGTATCTGAAAAAATCATTGTTCAGAAATAAGTGCTGAAATGAAGCTGTAGAAAAATTTTAATGATATGCAAACCAACACAGATAAACTGTTAACATATTGCAAGAAATTGTGCTTTCATTAATTGCCTTAAAATCATTTTCAGTCATACTTTGTTATTTATTGATACAATCATATGTAATATAATATTGCATATTCTCAAGGGGCAAAACCATGCGAGCCTCTAGAAAAGTAGTTAGATTAAAATAAAATCAGAGTCTGGTGTTGGTCTGTTAATTGGCATACAGTTGGGTAAGATTGGGTGTGCTGTTTTTTTTTCTTTTCTTTTTTTTTAGCGTGAAAGTGAGAAAGGGAAAGTGACTACCCTTGTCATTGTAAAATGCAGCACAACACAACACAACAAAATTCAACCTCTGCGTTTCACCCATACACTCACGTGCAGTAGGGGGCAGCTATTGAAAGAGCCCGGGGAGCAGGGATGGGGACAGTACCTTGCTCAAGGGTACCTCGGGGCAACCTGAGGGAATCGAACCCCCAAGCTTCCGATCCGGGGCAACTCCCAAACCACTAGGCCACCGCTGCCCCTAGTACATGGGCAAAGTACATGTAACATATACATTACATTACATTTATTCTTTTAGCAGACCCTTTTATCCAGAGCAGCTTACAAGCATTTAGAATGCAATTAGAGTTTTACAATAATGTTAAATGCCACTGAAATAATATTGAAATAAAATTAAATATAAAAAAGGTGTGTCAGATTGTTAGGGGTGTTATCACATTACAATAATATATCATATTACAATATATCACTCTGACCCCCCAAAAATGTTCTTTTGATATATCTATTTGTATAACAAGATTTAATGAGACATTGTGGCTCAGCTAGCCAAGTATTTTGTTGACAATTATGTGAGCTTGAGTTGAGCCCCTGGTGATTCCACAGGCATCTATTGTGAGTAGTCTTCTCTTGTAATCATGAGTTGGTGGTGTGTGTGATTGGGGGAATCTTAGTTAGCAGATAAACGGACATGACAAAATCGGGGATAAAATTGGGAAGGTTTTTGGAAATATTGTTCAGTTTTGACTGGTAATGTAAAATGATAGTCCTCCTCACTGTGCGTTCACCTTCATTTCTCACACCTCTTTGGACAGGGAATGCGTCAAAAGCTTCTTTTCTCTAATTAGCTTACAGAGCAACCTGCTTACACAAACGATTACTGCAGGCACCCGCAATGTCTCATTCCATTGACGCCACAAATGTTAAATAAAGAAGTACAACATGCAGTGTCTTGAAAATACTCTTCCGCTAAGACATGCACGCACACAAGTGCACTTCCTCAGACACTCTAAAACAGCAGCTTAATGTTTCTTTGATCTGATTCGCACCCCATTAAGGTTTAATGCTAATGGAATTGTCTCGCCTTTTATAGGCTGGAACATAAAGAGGCAAATCTGATTGGATGTGCTAAGGAAAGCAGAGTATGTTAACCGTGTGTGTGTGAAGGATAAGAGTGTCCACATCACATAGAAAAGAGCATTTAAAGTAAAGGGGTGACTCACAGGTCATATTACGTTATATCTCCCAAACACACACGTACACGCACGCACACACACACACACACACGCACACACACACACACACACACACACACACACACACATTGTTTAGCCAATTCTTGTCTCTTCATGTCTCCCTGCATTTTGGGAGAGATTCTGTACTTAAGTTAGAAATAAACAGTGTACAATTTACAGCTACACTACAGAAAGCCCCTTATCTGTTTATCTAATATTTCTCACCTCACTCTTTACTTTTCTTTATGAAATTGTCATTCTGTTGAATTAAATTTAGCTTTTTATAAACAGAAAATGTTGATAGAAATGAAATAATCTCATTGGCATTGGCACATCACTATGAATGGAAGCATGTCTTGTACATTTTATAATTTGCAAGTCAACCCAGCATATATTCCGATAAAGTTGAAGGAAAACTAGGCATTCAGCTGTATGTTTGTGTCTGTGAGTCTTGGCACCAAACATGGCCTGCAAAAACAATAATGCTTTTATTTGTTTGATGCAGACATTCTGTGAGTGTGTTCCCAGCTCCTCCCAGCTCAAACACCGATGGTCAGACTCAGACACAGTCAGACAAACACCGCCCAAGGTAAGGGCTTGCACACAGGCACACAGGAGCTGCAAAGTATACAGTATTGTGAGTTAGTTGCTGTGTATTTCAGAATATCTTAGAATATGTATTATTTATCATTATAATAAAAATAAACTGGCCCAGCAATGCCGTGAACTTTTATTAAGACTGTTGTGTATAATGTTGGTGAAATGTTGGTGTGGATGTACAAAGCATGAACTTCTTTCAGGATATTGTGCGGAGCAAGCACCCAAATACAAGCAGAGGCTAAAACACACACCCGTGCATAAACAGTTTGCATTCACAAAGAAATGTATAAACAAAACCACTGAAATGTTTCATTAAAATAAATAAATGCTAGGTATTTTTCTGTTACACCTTCAATGTGATTCAACCCCATCTGCATTTCATAGTAACGGTGGCCAAGTGGTTAGGCTCCAGAATTTGAAGGTCATCGGTTTGAATCCCAGACCAGTAGGTTGCCCTGAGGTATCCTTGAGTAAGACACCATCTCCATCACTGCTCCCCAGGCACTTTATATAGCTGCCCCCTGCTGCACGTGTGTGTGTATGGGTGAAAAGCAGAGGATGCATTTAGTTAGTGTTTTGTTGTGTGCTGTGCTGTGTTTCACAAGTCACTTTCACTTCATATTCACCGGGCAGTGGTGGTCTAGTGGTTGGGGAGTTGGCCCCACATTGGAAGATTGTGGGTTTGATTCCCTCACAAGTAGGTTGCCCTGAGGTACCCCTGAGCAAGGTACCATCCCTGTCACTGCTCCCCGGGCACTTTCAATAGCTGCCCACTGCTGCACGGTGTTTGTGTGCATGGGTTAAAAGCAGAGGTCCAATTTCGTTGTGGTTCACGCTTGCTGTGCTGTGACCTCGCAATGACAAGGGTTGTCACTTTCACTTTCACTTTTTTACTTTTTCATATTCACAGACATACCCCACAGTGTAAACATAGACATCAGGACTGCAAGATATTATACCTCATAAATGGCTTTCTGGTACATACTTACACACCCTAAACACATACCAGCTGCAGACAGACATCGCAAACACCCCTCATTCACTTTAGTGCATTTTAGCAAGTCTCTACTGCTTTACAGAAAAAAAAAACAAAAAACAAAAGAAAACATTCAATGAACCAAAATTACTGCATTACTGAACAATAAAATAGGGGCAGCGGTGGCCTAGTGGTTAGGGCGTTGGCTACATGATCGGGGGTTCGAACCCCTTCCCAATAGGTTGCCCTAAGGTACCCTTGAGCAAGGTGCTGTCCCCATCCCGCTCCTCCCTGCGATAGGCTGGCGACCTGTCCAGTGTGCGTCCCCCATCCTCCACCCTGTGTCCACTGGGTTGGACTCCAGCACTCCCCCGTGACCCTGTTTGGGACAAGCGGCAGAAAATGGATGGATGAATGGATGGATGGATGAATAATAAAATATGTCATAATGCTCATGTCATGGCTCAGGCCACATTATGTATTTATTTTCCCAATACATTCAATTCAGCACATAATCAGTGACTCTGCATTACCGAACAGAGAACTAGAGAGCTTAAGCCCAAAGTTCAGCATTCTAAAAAAAATCAATGCCCCTATACCACACTCTTATTCTACCTCTCATTGTGCTCTCTTACTCTGATCTTGCTCTCCCCTCCCCTCTCTCTCTCTCTCTCTTTCTCTCTCTCTCTCTCTCTCTCTCTCTCTCTCTCTCTCTCTCTCTCTCTCTGGGAAAAACAATATTAGCTATGAGATTTGAATGTTATCATGTGGGTGTTAAGCTTAAATTTCATTGTTTCATTTTTCCTTATTTCATTAAGCATGGCCATATGCATACAATTGTTCCAGACATAAAATATATTATAATGCATGAATAAATGAAAGAGTGAGGACCCCATACAGACATGCTTCCAATTTCAGTAGGTCCATATTTATTAGAAACACCTACCTGCTACTACCACGTACTGGCCACTTTATGAGCTCCACCTACCCCAGCAATACTCATTAGTGTCTCTGAGTTCCAGATATTGCAACTGAGTTTGAGTTATAGTTCAAAGCACTTGGTCACACACTTAATGCTAAGCACCAATAAAGTGGATAATCTACATAATCTAAATCTTACTGAAATGCCCAAAGGGTGCTAGAAAAGGATGGTAAAACTGTTTAGAAAGCTCTCTAGGTGCAAAATAAATACTAGGTAATAATTTTGAGTAAGGAAAAGGGTGCGTTGTATTGTCATGTGATAGGCTGAAGTAATGAATACATTATTGGCAGGAATATGTATCTTTATGCTGCCTTTGAATCTTCATAGATACTAGATATTAAGAAAACCGTTATCATGAAAAGTAGTCTGCTTCCCTCCATGTCTCTTCAAAATACTCATCTTCATCAGCAGGGTGATGTAGCTCAGTGGTAGACTGTTTGCATGTATGAAGTCCAGGTTCAACTCTGAGCTACGCAGGATCGAAGATTTGGGGTTCAAACCTTACCAGTAGGTTACCTTGAGGTACCTTTTAGCAAGGTACCATTCCTGTCACTGCTCCCAGGCGCTTTCATAGCTGGCCCCCTGCGGCATGGTGTGAATAGGCTTAGTTAAACGTGAGATCCAATCTACTTAGGGACCATGTTGGTGACTGTAGTCGATAGTAGTATATATCTTTGATCACTCACAACACTGAGAAGTCCTGACAGATCATATGGAAACCAGAAATAGCATCTGGTATTTTAGACTTGCATACGCTAACATGTATTATATTTCGCAAACTTATTGTCTTAGTATTCATCTACATATACACTCTACTTGTGCAATAGTAAAGTGTGATCACTTTTTTTGACCAGGCTTGAGTGTGAGTTTGACATGATTGCCTTGGAAGTATCTCATTTTAATTTTACCATGATTAACAATAGTCAACATTATAATTATGATTATATATTAGTATAACTGGAAATGTGCTTTGTTTTTATTTTAAGAAACCCAGGCGCCTTATTTAACGATGAACGTCTGAGCAAAAATCAATAAGCTGGTACATTAATAGCATCAAAAGGTGGAATAATCCAAGTATGTGATTACAATCTATTTTTAGAAATACTATATCTCTCTATGTTGAATTACATGCAAATTGCAGCCAGTCTGTAAGACGCAGTTTAGCAGACAGATTTTATTTTGTTTTTCCCAAAAGTATGTAGTCGCTCCCCTCTGATTTAAACTATAGCTTATAACAGCTGAAGTGTCCAAAGCTGATGAATATTTTAAGCGGGAAAAATGTTTCCCACAATAACCACCACGCCCTCATCTGCTCGAGTTTCTACAGAACGAACACTGCGTTGACAACTCATATCTCATTATGTCTATGATGTAGTAACTACAGTGCATTTGTGTGTGGCAGACCCAAAAGAGTGAATGTTGTAACGACAACATCATTACAAAGTCATTACATTTACATTTATGTTGTCATTTCATACAATAGAAAAATGGACGGAAATTAAAATATCTTTCAGTCCAATGTGTCTCATCTGCATAAACTACCAAACTGAAGCCGAAATTCTCCTCTTTGTCCACTTTAGGAAAACTCACTGCCTCACTGTATTTTTCTGCAAGATAAACACATGATTTTCATTTCTTAAGTTTTCACTCACATGAATGAAACAGATGTTCATGCCGATGTGGACCCTCTGGCATACACAGTGCCACTTCCAAATAAGCTTTACTATTTCACATTCAGTTATGTCATCTTATGCTTTGTTTGTTGAATCCAGCATGTATATTATTGGGTTTAAAAAGAAGTAATTCAGCAAGACTGGAGCTTGTTCATATTTTGCCATATTTTATTTATTAGTAACTTATTAATGGTCAATCTTTCATTTAATTACATCAAGCAGGCCATGATTAGCAGTATAGCAGCGTACAGGATACATTTCTGATTTCAGGGCAAAGGCACACAGATAAAATGATCGCAGCTTGGATATTTGACATTAAATAATTATTTAATACTATTTAAAGATGATGTGTTTTTTTAGTGATAGATCTTTGTACAGTCAGTCAGTCAGTCAGTCAGTCATCTTCAGGGCCGCTTGTCCCACTAGGTCGGGCAAGGCTGGAGTCCATCCCAGCTCACACAGGGCGAAGTTGTACAAGTGTAACTTCCTAAAATCATGATAGTTATTAAGTTTTTTAACACACATGCACACACACACACACACACACACACACAGACACACAATAACACACACACACACACACACACACACACATATACATAAAATAAATAAATAAATAAAATAAAAATAAAAACAACTACAGATGTCAGAGATCTGCCATAATGCACATCTTATGCACATTTAGAAGTATTCTTTCTATGCAGCCATATCGGCAGTTTGTGATCTGATTTGTGATATATGATATATAAATTAGGTCATAAAAGATCACTTAGACTGAGAAAGAGAAAGAGAGAGAGAGAGAGAGAGAGAGAGTTCTTTGCATATACAATTCTTTCATAAGCGCTTCTCAGAAATCTAATCTGTTTCCCAGTTCTACTCATAGCAAATCAAATTGTGAGCCATTATCCATCCATTAGCATGGGCCATTAGGCTGTCTGTATTTATTAATTGGTCTTCTCCAATATGGAATATATGTGAAGGTATCAGTTACGTAAAGTGCAAACTCATGGTTAATACACACTCACAAAAATCATTTTGTTTGGGCAACGTTCAGAAACACATATGCCATTACGCACAATGGGTTGAGACAAACATGGTTTAATTTTTCTCCCTCTTTGTTAATTTCTGGTAGATGATGAGCAATACAGCAAATAGATAACTGCTTGAATGTAATGGAGTGATAATTATGCACCATTACTTGGTCCAATGCACAAAACATTATGCCAACTATGCTATAATTAAACTTTCAGAACATTAACGGTTAAAACATTTCCGCTAAAAATAATGAAAGTGAAAAAGTGAAAATGACTTGTCTGTGATGCAACATTGTTTGCGTAAGTATCTCAGGTGATCTAACGGTCTGGGGTTCAAACCACTATAGAAAATTCTGTAAATCACTAGGCCACCACTGTTCCCATGACATAGATGTCCAATAAAAATGGCATTATCTTATTGACAAAGTAACGTGTGGCAGTACAATACAATACATCACCCTTTGTTCTATGAATCAACTATCAGGAAAATTTGCTTAAAACAAAATACAAAATGTGTATTGGACCTTTTTCTAACTAAATCCTCTACATTTTTTTCTTTATTTTGCTGGGTTCTTTGGGGAAACATATGATGAACCAACTGAAGTTCCCTAAGAAATGCAAACACTTAATTAACATTACGTATTATGTCGAATATATATATATATATATATATATATATGTTATATACATATATATATATATATATCAGCACTGTGCAAAAAAGTTTGGCAGGTGGAAAATACAAACAAAGCAACGTTTCAGAAATGGAAGTGTTAATCATTTATTTTCATCAATCAAAAAATGCAGTGAATGAACAAAAGAGAATCTAAATCAAATCAATATTTGGTGTGACCACCCTTTGCCTTCAAAACAGCATCATTCTTCTAGGTACACTTGCACACAGTTTTTGAAGGAACTCGGCTGGTAGGTTGTTCCAAACATCTTGGAGAACTAACCACAGATCTTCTGTGGATGTAGCTTCCTCACATCCTTCTGTCTCTTCATGTAATCCAGACACACTGGATGATGTTGAGATCAGGGCTCTGTGGGGGCCAGAAGAACTGATGCTGGTTTGAAGGCAAAAGGTAGTAACACCAAATATTGACTTGATTTAGATTTTTCTTTTGTTCGCTCACTTTGCATTTTGTAAATTGATAAAAAAAAACAATCATTATTTATATTTCTGAAAGCATTCTTTGTTTACAGCATTTTTTTCCATTTTTATATATATGTATGTGTGTGTGTGCGTGTGTGTTTGGGAATGTGAGTGTGTGCGGAGGCTCTTCAAATTTTAAAAGGTTCTTTAAACTCACACGCATGTCATCCTTACTCACTGCATAGTAGCAATGATACAGAAGCAATTTCAAGACATTTTTTTTTTCTAATCTGTATTGGTGATGTGATAAATATTGGTGATGTGATATCAGTTGAGCTGCTTTACTGAATAGAAGGTCCATATTCTATTGTGCTTAGTGGTCACTTAGTGATTTCACTCCAGTGTGGATGAAATACCTTTGATGGAAGAACATACATCTTGATCCCTGCTGACATTCCATAGTATATTCATACAGATTTCAAGCAAATCATGTTAAACAAGAAAGCACTAAACCAGTCAGCTCGCCCACTACTTCAGTCTCAGTCTATCTCAGTCTAAACGAGGTATTGATATAGAGGTAATGTTTAAAATGAAAGAAAATGCTAATATGAATCTGGGGAATAAGAAGCCAAATCTGAGTCTCATTGTGTAGAAACTGAGGTCACATTAGCTAGCATAACGAGTTGGCATTGGCATTCAAAACTGCCTCAGTGATACAAACCAGCATGTGATTTCAGTTGTGGTCTCACTAATCAGGGCTCATTTGTATCAAATTCATCAAGATGACTAAAGCCAGAAAATATCAGAGTACTCTACACAGACCATGCTAATTGCCTTTATTTCACAAGTGCATGACCAGTAAAGCTTCCATAAAACCCGCTCCCATTCCCATTCAACTGGTTCTTTCAGATCTGATGTCAGTTACAAATTCAGTCCTGCTCAGTGCAGTTCCGGAAAGAGCAGAAATTATCATTTCAGTTATAATTTAGTCGTGAAATCAAGGCTTTTGGCATGTTTTGGCATGTAGCACTTCATTATTAGCATCAGTCGCAGGAACATTTAAAAGGATGATCGCCTCACACAGTACTGAGTTTTGCAATCATATACCATATGAGGCCACATCTGCCGGGTAGCATCTGGGAAAGAGGGAGTGAAAGAGTGATGGAATGATGGTTAGTGCACCTGCATCTATTCTTCTCTCTCTGTCTATCCTCATCAGATTATATGAAGCTACTTGCTTCCAGGGGCTCTTGAAAATCACTCTTCACACTCATAACTGTTGAAATGGTTATGCTGATAATTATGATAGGGCTAATGCCCATCTCCCCCATCTTCCTCCATCATCCTGTTCCATCTCGTTCCTCTTCTGTCACTCACTTATTTCTCATTATTTTCTTATCGCTTTTGCCTCATCGTCTTGATCTCTTTTATCTCCGTCCTTCACTCTCTTATCACTAACTCCTACTTTGCTCAGATGTCCTGCTCCATCATTTATTCTGTTTCTTTTACTGCCCTCTTTTTTCTCTTACACCACCCTCACCTTTTCCTGACTCTGAATTTCCATTATAATAGTTAATGACTTCACAATGGCTTTCATGTATCATGGACATTGTCAGTGTTTTGAATATAATGTCATGAATTACAGATTAAGATTAATCGCATTCAAAAAAGAACACTCAAAAAAAAAAATAACTATGTGTTTTACAGATTTACACACCAAAACATGTATTTGAATTATGCATATCAATATATTAAATACTTTTGGACCGATTTTCACTGTTTTAATAAGCATATACTCTTTCAGTCTGCCTCTGTAATCATCCTAATCTGTACAACTTTATACTATTTCTTCTGCCAGTGTTGACAGGCTAGTGCTGTAGTGGTGGCCTAGTGTTTAGGGACTAGGCTCCAGTATCGGAAGATCATGGGCTCGAATCCCAAATCAGTAGTTTGCCCTGAGGTACCCTTGAAGAAGGTACTGTTCCCATCACTGCTCCCTGGGTGTTTAATATAGCTGCCTCCTGCTGCACATGTGTGTATGGGTAAATTGCAGAGGAAGGGGCAGTGGCAACCTGGTGGTTAGGGATTAGGCCTCAGGATCGGAAGGTTGTGGGTTCAAATCCCAGACTAGTAGGTTGCCCTGAGGTACCCTTGAGCAAGGTACTGTCCCCATCACTGCTCCCCAGATGCTTTCAATAGCTGCACATGTATGTATGGGTAAAATGCAGAGGCTCTGGGTTGTGCTCTGTACTCGCAATCACAAAATAGTCACTTTCACTTCAAATGAAATTCTTCCAGCCAGTTGAAGTAAAGAGAGGACATTATTTTCCAAAGCATTCATTGTTTGCGATTCAAAAAATGTTTAATGTTGTTTTGCCTGCTAGGAAAAAGCAAGAATTGGCAATTGCTCCGGTCAAAAAATAACTGTTGGCTTTAATGTTGGCAGCTTAAAATTAACTGCAAACTCAGTGTTGTGCTCGAGTTGAATTGAATTCATGACATAATATTTGGTCAACAGCTTCTACAAAACACTGCACCTGGCCGGAGCATGGCTTGGTTAATTATAGGAAGCCTGTGCACAGGAATAACCAATGCATAGTAACAGCGAAACCTGCACAGTAATTGACTGTTAGGTATTGTAGTAGCTGACTATTCACCATGCCACTTTCTTATTTTGTCTTTTATTCACATATTGTCATTGTAGTTGTGCTTTCCTTTCATTTCTTCTGATTTGTTTTAACCTGGAGAGGCTTCAGTTAAAATAACAGGAGAAGAGTTTATAGGGTTTTATATTTTCCATTTACTTGACTTAGACAAACAATGCCTTGTTTTTAGAAAAAAAAAAAGTATATATATATGTGTGTACATATAACACAATGCAATAAAGTACTGTCATTAGCCATCAAGTATTGTAAATTACCGAAAACCTGTAAAACACAATAATCACTTTATGCGAAGTAACAAGTAATTGAGTAGTTTTACAAATCACAAGAAAATATAATAAAAAAGTTCCGCAGGAAACACAACAGTACTTGTGCAAACGTGTGCATATAATACACGAACCAATTAAAGACAAACACGGTACACTATGAAAACACTATAAATAAAGTTAGAAAAAAAAGGCAATACTAAACTCTGTACAAAGGAAAGGAATATACATGGAGTGACATAAATGTGTGTTTTGGTTGACAAAGCAATTTATCATGACACAAAACATTTACAGTAAAAAAAGCTTTCTGTAGAGCTTTATATTAAGCCACCCTTAATTTAGCATACATTTCTCATTCTATCTCTCTGTCTCTCTCTGTAGAGAATGAGTTGCAGTTATCTGCTCTGCACCATCCTCCTCTTTGTGGCCGTCCTCCTTGCAGTCACGGTAACTGGAACTATCCTCTTCATGAACCACTACCAGGCGCCGCCCATGTCGGATGGCCCACCCCACATTACCACCAATCAAGATGAGGCCAATGCCCTGGTGACTGTCGAAAGGGGCGACGGGTCACGCATCAACATCTTCATCGACCCCAACTGCCCAGATTACAACAGCAACTTCCTGCGGCTGGAGGGGGTACAGACATCACTGCTGCACTCCCTCACTGACCATGACTCAGATCTCAAGTCAGTCAAAGGTCAGGATCGAGCCTTATTGGTCAACCTGGCTGAGGAAGTGGCCAAACTTTCAGCTCATGCTGGCCAGCTGAAGATGGACTATGAGTCTCTGAGGAGAGGCCAAAGCAACCTTGGACAGGATCTCAGTGCACTGCAAACAGAACAAGGAAGGCTTATACAGGTATTCACACAAGTAGAAACACAAACACACATTTCTGTGTTTTTTTTTTTTTTTCTTTTAACGTCAGTACAGTTGCTTGGAAATACATTCAGAGTTGTCTGTTCTTTATCTACTTTGTATCTGCAACATCCTGCTTAAACTGCTGTAGGCTGAAATTACTGAACAAATGTGCTGCACAATTTATCAACCCCTCTCTACCCATCCTTCACTGGAAAAGGACTATTAGTGGACCACCTCTGACCAGATATTATATGAGTAATGGACCATTCTCAGCACAGCAGTGACCCCAGCATGGTAGTCTGTGTTGCACTGGACCAAGTATATAGCAGTGCAGCTGGAGTTTATCAGTTGTCCTGTGGTGGAAAACTAATAAAGGCTAAAGGATGACTGACACAAAAATGAGCTATAAGACTGTATATGCTGAAAGGTTTTTATAGCCAAAAAGTGTACTAAAGGAGAACACTGGTGGATCAGAGGGACTATAGTCAGTAACTGTAAACCTGCAAAAGGAATGCATTTGGTAGACACACCCAATGAAAAGGCAAAGGTGTGTAGCTCCCTCTCCTCTCTGCTTTTTATTAAACACATTTGAGCCAAAAAGATTGCTGTGCACATCCCTAACTATTAATGAAATGTAGTAGGTGTATACATCCATAACTACACCAATGAAATGCCATTGACTGCTGTAGACATCCATAACTACACTAATGAAATGCCATTGACTGCTGTAGACATCCATAACTACACCAATGAAATTTCAATATGGACTGCTGTAGACACAAGTGTCAAGATGCAATACAATACAATGTACAAATATAATATATTTAAGTGCAGTAACATATAGTTCTGGGCATAAAATATCTTAAAGGGATGACATCAATACAACTAAACACTGAAAAGTTCAGCTGATTAAGTGTTAAAGTGTGTGTAAATCATTCATATTATTAAGCTGACAATGATCATAGATTCACAGAGAATGACTATTACAAACGTGAATGATCAATTAAAAGTAGGATTGAAAAAAATGCCGATTGATACTTAATCTTTTAAAGTGAAGTGAAAAGTGAAAGTGACTAATGCTGAAGAATTGCTGAGAAATGCCCTGGAGATTTCACTGTAACTTAAATTAGCTACAGATGTGGTGCACAGAAATCAGATTAAGAAAGTTTGAGCATCCATTTAGGAAAGAGATTTTGGTTGATACATACAAAAGAAGAAATGATTTTAATTTCAAGCTATGTGTGTATAAATAGAAAAACACAAGAAATACTCAGGCCATTTTATCAGACACGTCTGCATTAGGGGCTTGTGGGCTCAGTTACTACTGCATCTGTTACTGTGCAATTTATCATCACCCCCACCCCTCTTTACACAATCCATCAATGAAAAAGGACCACCACAGGGCCCTTGCTGGCCAGATATAATTATGGTAGTGCACCATTTTCAGCACAGGAGTGTGACCAACATAGCAGTGACATTAGTGTGTGTTATGCTGGCAGGGCTTTTTCAGACCCAACAGTGTGTCTCGGTTTACACAGCACATGTAGCTGTTCATGATATTTATATACTTTATGTAATTCAGAATATATGGAATGAAAGTGCAAATATTCACATAGATAGAAAGAAACATAGATAGATAGATAGATAGATAGACAGACAGGCAGACAGACAGACAGGCAGACAGACAGACAGACAGACAGACAGACAGACAGACAGATAGATAGATAGATAGATAGATAGATAGATAGATAGATAGATAGATAGATAGATAGATAGATAGATAGACAGATAGATAGATAGACAGATAGATAGATAGATAGATAGATAGACAGACAGACACACAGACAAACACACAGAAATCCCAATCACAATTATTGATAAACCTTTTATGACCGATTCAATCATGGAAATATGCAAATATGCAGGTTTACACTGCAGTTTGACTATATTTGATATACTATATAAAATTTGGTTTACTTTTTTTGTACAATGAAATCATTTAAAATCGTTAGGCACAGTCATTAGATAAATGTTGCAATGTTTAAAATACTGTCGTATAAGACACTGTGTTCAAAGAAAGGAGTGAAAATGTAATTCTTCTGCGACACTCATAATAAAAAACTGTCATAATAAAAAAAAAACTTTAACTGTCGCTGTGGTGGTACCACTCACCTCACTAAGGTTTTACTCTTAAGGGTACACCTTCAGCACTTTTAGTTAAGGAACACAACCCCATTGCAGTTGTTTTTTTAAAGTTGCACTGACTCTGAACTTTCCTGTTCTACTTTAAGACATTAGTTTATGAAAAGGTACAAATACCCTTTACCCTTTTCTCTGGGGAAAATGTATATAAAGTACAAAACTGGACATCAAGGTTTAGTGGATTGATTTGCACTGCTTGTGCCTTGATAAAAAATAAATGTATCTGCACTGAGCTTTTGTTTCTGACAGTGTAGATCTAACTATATCTCCCCATGGGCAGCTATTTTAAAGGCTTCGTATGTGCTGAATGTGTTATTGTGGAGGTCTATAGGGCTTTTTGTCCTCACTGGAAGAGGTCCATGGTAATAAAGCTAAACTTTGAGAACCTGTGCCTACAGAAAAAAAAGGGTAGTTCATTGTCAGTGTCAGGAGGACGCCTTCAGTATGTTTAATTAGGGAACATAATTCCAACCTGTTATATTGCTTTTCTGTTTTTAAGGTGGATTGACTCTGTCCTGACATCCTGTTTATTTTACTCTTCTATTTTGATCTAAAAGAAACTAATATTGCTTTTTCCAAGTTAAAAATAAATATATACAGTACTGTGCAAAAGTTTTAGGCAGTTGTGGAAAAAATGCTGTAAATAAAGAATGCTTTCAGAAATGGAAGTGTTAATCATTTATTTTCATCAATGAACAAAATGCAGTGAATGAACAAAAGAGAAATCTAAATCAAATCAATATTTGGTGTGACCACCCTTTGCCTTCAAAACAGCATCAATTCTTCTAGGTACACTTGCACACAGTTTCTGAAGGAACTCAGCTGGTAGGTTGTTCCAAACATCTTGGAGAACTAACCTCAGATCTTCTGTGGATGTAGGCTTCCTCACATCCTTCATTCTCTTCATGTAATCCAGACACACTGGATGATGTTGAGATCAGGGCTCTGTGGGGCCAGAAGAACTGATGCTGAAGGCAAAAGGTATTAACACCAAATATTGATTTGATGTAGATTTTTCTTTTGTTCGCTCACTTTGCATTTTGTAAATTGATAAAAATAAACAATCATTATTTATATTTGTGAAAGCATTCTTTGTTTACAGCATTTTTTCCACACCTGCCTAAAACTTTTGCACAGTACTTTATATATTTAAAATATATGCACAGTGAGTAGTACTGTCATCTCACAGCCAGAAGGTTCTGGGTTCGATACCAGGGAGGGGCCTCAGTCTGTGTGGGTTTCCTCCGGGTGCTCCATTTTCATCTTTGGGGCAGTGGTAGCCTATTGGTTTGGGAGTCGGCTCCCGGATCGGAAGGTTGTGGGTTTGAATTCTATACCAGTAGTTTGCCCTGAGGCACCCTTGAGCAAGGTACCATCCCCATCACTGTTCCCTGAGCACTTTCAATAGCCGCTCCCTGCTGCACATGTGGGTGAAAAGCAGAAGTTGCATTTTGTTGTGTTTCACTGTGTGCTGTGTTTTACAATGACAAAAAGTCACTTTTGCTTCACTTTCACTTAGAACTGGACCATGTTGTCCACTGTACTTCGGTGAACAAAAAAATGTGTTGCAGATGAGTAGACTATTAGTATTTCTTATGGCCTATCATTTCAAGTCTAACTGAATGTACATTTTGTACTGAAAAGTGCAGTAAGTGGTTTGAGGATACGAGGATATGTATGAACACAATAAAGCCACCTACTGCCTGCCTGTTTGTTACTAAAGTTTAAAGCTCTAATCAGTGGATTTGCAGTTGCTGCCTGCTACCTAATGTTAAGTGAATTACCACCGACTTAAAGCCTAAGTTTAATCTGAATTAGACTTAAGGTTTAGGATTAACACCCTCTCCCTCTTATGCGACAAGCTCTGACACGCTAAAACCCGTTCACACACTTAAACACACAAACACACATGGGCACACACACACAAAGTGAGAGTTGTTTATCACTACAAAACACCTGTACCACTGAGAAGCATCTACAAAATCCCCCCTGAATGGAAAGTAATCCTTCATTTTCTGATAACTTTTTGACAGGGATGGTAGTGACCGGAGTGTTGTGGGTGTGTGTGAGTATGTGTGTGTGTGTGTGTGTGTGTGTGTGTGTGTGTGTGTGTGTGTGTGTGTGTGTGTGTGTGTGTGTGTGTGTGTGTGTGTGTGTCCATGAAGTGCAGTTTCTCTTGTGTTTTGATATTGAAAGGCTTTGGGCAAGGGAGGCTCTTTGTATGCAGAGATTAGAGGGGTGAGAGAGACATAGAGAGAGAAATGAGGACACCACGTTGATGAAATTAAACTCTTAACATGCATTTATTTTTCTACACTTGAACATTCCACTGGAGCTGCTGCAAGAGAGACAGATAAAGTATTTTAGAACCTGTGGTAGACCTGTGTGACCCCATATTGGCTTTGGTGTCACCAGTGGCTCATTTATGCCCTCATATTAAGGAAACTAATTCTGAGCTGTCAGTCAACATGATGTCCGGCACTCGCAATGAAATAGGTGAAAGCTATGCTCGCCCCCAGAGTAGCCCTGTTCCCCAGTGAAGGATGTCATTTCCTGTCGCCGTTATTAGATTAATAGAAATAAGCAACACGGTATCCCCTCACATATTAGATTAAAGATTTAAAGTGCTTTATTTCTTATGTATATATATATATTTTTTTACATATATCCTCCCATGATACCTCATCCATTTAAACAGAATATTTAAACAGTATTGCAGCCTGGACTGCATTTTGTTTAAGCTACAATGAATGACAGCCAATCAGAACAGTTCATTTGCTAGGCTTAAAGGCACAAGAGCTTTAAAAAGAGAGCTTAGAATGTAAAGCACTGTTTAACTGCAAAAAACTACATAAAAATGGCTCCAGGGAATAAAATCAAATTACAGAAACATTGTGGAAATATCTTCAGGATATCTGTCCATCTGTGAAAGAATTTCCTGGTAAAATTTTCAATGAATGGCACTTTCAGTCTTACAAGTTACTACATTCGGTTTTCTATGCCAATGACCTGTTTTGCTGTTTGAGCACTGCTAGTAATGAACCTAGAGGTAGTTGGTCTTATTATGTCATTTTACTTAATAAGAATATACACTCGTGTTTAAAAGCCTGGGCACAATGTTTTCAAAAAATATTAGACTCACTCTGTTGCATACAAGTGTACAAATAATTCTAATATACAATACTGTGTGTAAGTTTGAGGCAGGTGTGGAAAAAATGCTGTAAACAAAGAATGCTTTCAGAAATATAAATAATGATTGTTTATTTTTATCAATTTACAAAATGCAAAGTGAGCGAACAAAAGAAAAATCTAAATCAAATAAGTATTTGGTGTTACTACCTTTTGACTTCAAACCAGCATCAGTTCTTCTGGCCCCCACAGAGCCCTGATCTCAGCATCATCCAGTGTGTCTGGGATTACATGAAGAGACAGAAGGATGTGAGGAAGCCTACATCCACAGAAGATCTGTGGTTAGTTCTCCAAGATGTTTGGAACAACCTACCAGCCGGTTCCTTCAGAAACTGTGTGCAAGTGTACCTAGAAGAATTGATGCTGTTTTGAAGGCAAAGGGCGGTCACACCAAATATTGATTTGATTTAGATTTCTCTTTTGTTCATTCACTGCATTTTGTTGATTGATGAAAATAAATGATTAACACTTCAATTTCTGAAAGCATTCTTTGTTTACAGCATTTTTTCACACCTACCTAAAACTTTTGCACAGTACTGTACCTATAAAATACCTGATTATAAAATGACATTAATGCAATTGTGAATTTAACTGAAAATTAATTAATATATTCAGAATCCATATTGTTTAAGATTGGTCATTAAATCCCATTGCAGAAATGGACAGAAACATGTACTTGTACTGCAACCTATGTCATCTGTGTTCTTCATATGCTGACAGTTTTTCATGGCTTACTGGACTACTGGCTGCCAAAGGGAACGGGGACGTGATTCAGTGTGGCATGTTACAAGGTTGATGACAGTTAGTAATGGCCCTTTCTGCTGCTGTTGTCCTGAGAGAATGCTTCCCTTCGTGTACGTCTGACGTAACAGAACAGGAGCCTGTGCAAAATTCTGAGGATGATAGACAGTAGTGCGCTGGGGATAACACTCATGCACACAGTGCACAAAAACACAAACACATAGACACAAATGCTACATATTTATCTATAGATCATTCTGCGTACGTTTGGTTGAGCAGAGGAAAATGGTTCTAATTAAATGACATTGGACACAGAAAGGACACATGTTTGTTCTGCATGTATGCATGTGTGTGTATGTGTGTGTGTGTGTGTGTGTGTGTGTGTGTGTGTGTGTGTATGAGAGTGTGTGTGTGTGTGTGTGTGTGTGTGCGTGTGTGTGTGTGTGTGTGTGTGTGTGTGTGTGTGTGTGTGTGTGTATGTGTGCAGTTAAGATGTACTTCATGTCCATATAATACATTTAACTCCATTAAAGCCTCAAATTGCTGGAGCTATGAGGCCAATTTGCTGAGGTCAATAGTTAACCTTTATTATTTTTTAAAATATATCACAGAACATCTCTTATCCTACATTTTATTTGTGTTGACTTCTTCTTTATCTTTTGACTGCTCCTGTTAGGGGCCGACACAGTGAATCCATGCTCCGTTTTCAGCATCCTCCTCCCGATATAATCCTCGTCTCTCCTCTGGACATGTCCAAACCAGCGCAACCTTGCTTCTCTAGCTTTGTCACAAAAATGTCGAACCTAACCCTCTAATATACTGATTTCAAGTTCTATCCATCCTTTTCACACACATTTTTTTTTTTTTAAATTTTAAAATTTTACATTTTTAATTGACAAACTATGGTCCAAAATGACATGAAACTAATCCTTTTATATAATGTAGAAGTTTGCTTCTTCCTTTGGGAAATAAGGTTTTCTCATATCAGCAGCGTTTAAATTTGAATTAACAAATTAATTAAAAACCAGTAACCTGCCTTCACATTAAGTCTTTTTTTTTTTAACTGGCCAGGATACCACCCATTTTTCATAGTTTTACTGTGCCAACAGTTGGTTACCCTGCTGAACTGCATATGTTTAAGCTCAACAAAAAATCAATTTTTAGCTATTGCTGCTATAGATTTTTGCTTAGTTCTAGAAAAGCAGTAGCTTAGCCAATTCCTGCCATGATTTTCTGTCAGTAGTCAAGTGACATTTTTAGTCGCCTTCCTCCAACCTCAAACCAGGTCCCCCCTAAAAAGAAACTGACAATGCCACTGATGAGGATCCTTCATCCTAGTTTTTCACTGCACAGGTGTAAAGGTCTTTTTAAATTCCCCAAGTTTAACTCCAATTTGAGACTAAAAGAGGCAGCTCATTCATTATACTGAATAAAACACACACACACACACACACACACACACACACACACACACACACACACACACACGCACACACACACACACATTTTCTCCTTAAAATGGGTCATATACTAGGTTTACTCTGGGGAAAGCCATGGCCATATGTGTGTGTCTGCATGTGTGTGTGTGTGTGTGCCTGGGTGTATGTAAGTGTATGTGTGTGTGCGTGCGTGCACGTGTGTGTGCATGCGTGTGTGTGTGTGTGTGTGTGTGTGTGTGTGTGTGTGTGTGTGTGTGTGTGTGTGTGTGTGTGTGTGAAGACTTTTTCAAGTGCAAGTGTTCGTATTCTTTTGAAAATTGACGTCCATGTTGCTGAAAGTACATTATTATGACATGACAGCAAATATTGACCATTACTAGAACACAATCTATGGCACACCCTGGGAAATTTGTTGCAGCAGTATTGATCATTAGCAGAAAAAAATGTTCCATGGTGCCAATATTTCTGCTGCTACTGATAGTGTACATAAACTCCTATAGATTTCACCAAAGCTCTCCAGGGTTAACTGATCTTCCAGAAGGAATGAATCTCCTAGATGGATTGCATGTCATAGAGCCTGAATTGTCCTAAATCACAGCGCTGCTTTCCATACTAACGATGTTTGCCCTGGAATCTTTACTGATGAACTGCTGTTGCTGACCATGGTACTGAAATTCAGTTGCTTGTCACTTTATATGATTAAAATGAGTTAAAAAAGACCTTTGTATAGCATCTTCTTTCAGCAGTTCTATTTGGGGGTCACCACAGCACATCTTCTGCACCTTTCTCTTTTACACCGACCACCTGCATGCCCTCTCTCGCATCATCCATAAAACTTCACTTTGGTCTTCCTCTTCTCCTCTCCTCTTGCCAAGCAGCTTCATCCACATCCTTCTCCAAATATGCTCCTTTGTCCTCTGTACATTTACATTTGCGGCATTTAGCAGACGCTCTTATCCAGAGCGACTTACATGTCCTAATTACAGGGACAGTCCCCCTGGATCAATTCAGGTAAAGGGTCTTGCTCAGGGGCCCAGAGGTGGGATTCAAACCTGGGACCTCTTGAGCTATATGTCCATAGGCAAGTACCCTACCACTAGACCACCACCACCCTACTCAGTACATGTACTCTGTACATATCCAACCCAACGCAATCTCACTTCTCTAACTTTGTCTCCAAACATTCCATCCTGAAGTGACCCTCTAATAAACTCTTTCCTAATGCATGTCTTAATTATTGTCACTTAGGATCTTGAACTCTGCCTCAACTGCCTGTCTTTTCATCCACCATCTCCAAACTGTGTGCCATTACTGGTCTCAGTGTTGTCTAGTAATCCTTTTCTCATTCTGGTTCCTGGGTGGTATCTGTCACAGGTCACTCCTGCCATTCTTCTTCATCCACTCCCTTCTTTGCTTCCCTTTACTTCTCTTCTGTAATGTCCATTACTCAAAATTTTTATTATTATTATATTCTTTATATATATTTCTGTGCTTAAAGTCATGGGCAACTGTTAGCTGATTGCGTTACTTACTATAACACTTTGTCACCGGTAAATAATCTGAACTTGATGTTATCTACCTGATATAATTTCATTGCATAAATTTTACCTCTCTTTCGGTCACTACATTTTGTATATGAGTTTTTATGACTACTGGTATCAACAAGAAATCCCTGGTTGATTTCTCCTAACATCTAATGTATGTGTGTGTGTGTGTTTGTGTGTGTGTGTCTGTGTCTATGCGTTTTTTAGCTACTATCTGAGAGCCAGATTAACATGGTGAAGGTGGTGAACTCGGTAAGCGATGCTTTGAACTCCATGCAGAAAGACAACGGCGGCCTGAAGGCTCGAGTTAAGGCAGATCTTCAGAGAGCTCCAGTCAGAGGCTCCAGGCTTAAAGGCTGTGCAAATGGTGAGAACTGACACAACTTTGGGCTTGTTTTTTGTCTGTTACTCTGTTTCACAATTCTTTCATCATCAGCTTTTTCCCAGGTGTCCACTGGTGTTGCCGAGGTCAACATCCCACTTTTGTTTTTATCCGCAGTTATTTCTTACAATTGTAACCACCCTAGAAAAAAAATCGATGCCATCAGAGACACGAATAGAAGAGCATACACATGACCCAAAAAACAAAGGAAAAATAATATATTGTTATTGATTAACACTTAGACATTTGCTTCGCTTCTTAATAACCTCTCCTCATTATCACATAACAAAACTCATAATCCATCCATCTTTCTTTCCATCCATCATCCATTATCTCAACCGCTTATCCTGACTATGGCTGTGAGTGGTGCTGAAGCCTATCCTAGCACACATAGCGTGAACGGCAAAGAAATAACCCAGACAGGTTATGGGGCTCCATCCATTCATCTACTCTTAAAGACATAAGTGCCAGAAAGAGTTGTTTGGAGTAATTTTATGACTGTAGTTTGAGGCACCATCTGACATGGCACACCAAACTACACCAATAAGAGTCTTTGAATGAGTCTCCTTGTGCTATATTTGTCTACATCTGTAACATAAAGCAGTTGTAATTCTCTCTGGATCTTCCTGTGATCTTTGTTCTATGAAGAAATAAGAGTGTGAGAATGTTCTTCATAGGAAAGAACCTTATAGAAACCTTAAGTTTCCATTTTTCAATCATCAATCCATCCATCCATGCATTCATCCATCCATCCATCCATCATCCATCCATCCATCCATCCATCCTCCTATCCATGTATACATACACACATGCATACATTTGTCTGTCTATTATTCATTCTTCCCATCCAGTCAGTAATTTACTGTTTGTCAACTGTGTATTGAAATTAATCTGTTAGAATGTTTAGTGTAATCTAACTATATCAATAATTATGAATAGCTCCTCTCTATTTCCTCAGTCTTCATCACACTAACCAAACCAGCTCCACGTTATGATCTGGGCAACCAAATAAGTACTTCCTAATCGCCACACTATTAACGTGGCAGCGCTCTACAAAGTGCAGAATGTCAAGTCAATTTCATGCAAATATGCATCTAAAGTGAGTGAGTAATTATTCTATTGTTTTTTTTCCATCCTTGCCCCATCTGAGCCACCATTAGTTGAGTAGCTGGGGGGCTGAAAGAAGCGATGAAGCTGAAATGGAGCTCCTGAGAAGGTTGTTTTTTTCATGAATGTTTTGCAGGGGCACAGATGTGGCTCTTTCTTTACTTGCATTTGAAGATCCTTGTTTAGCAGTGTGGAGTACTGTATAGTAGAGAAACTTTTAATTATGATCATTGCTTTATTTGAGATATTGTACAGCAAACTGTATGTAGAAACATCTGTGGTGTCACGTTAATGCCTACTGAGATGTACTTAACTACTGCAGCTGCAGGAATCACACCAGGGGTGGTCTTCCATATATATATTTCTATTAAAAAAATTGTGCTTTTATCATTCATTACAAATGCAATGCATGCTCCACATTTGCTCCAAAGAATGGCATCAATCCATACAGTAACTTTTTTTGTAACATCTGTTCATTTGTAATGTTAAGGTAAAATAACCAACCACTTTTTATTATGTAGTATTGAGATTGCCCATTAGTTTTTTTTTAGTTAGTTTTTTTTTTTTTTGCCATCTGTCTTTGTTATTTTCTATCATCACCCTTTTTGCTTCTATCATGTTACCTCATTGCCCTATTCACTGCCCTTATGTGGAATCATTTTGCAGTTAGAAATATAGTTTTTTTTTTTGTATGGTATTATACATAAGTTTACCCTGATTAGCTGTAAAATATGCATTGCTTATGTCTTAAGGAAACCTTGTAACTCAAGGTTTAAAATGGATAAAGAGTAGAAAATATTCTTAATCATTTTGTTAATGTAAAAATTATGTGGAATACTTTGATCTGTATCCAAATGCGTAAAAGGTGCTCTCCAAATAATGTCTATTATTATTATTACTTAACCCAGTATTGGTCCATTTACACTGTACAGCCATAATATTGAAACCTATTACAGTGAAGTGGATAAGTTTGATCATCTTGTTACCACAGCAGTCAAGAGAAGGTAATGGTAGGCAGCAATGAGCAATCAGTCTTGAAAAGTGATGTGATGATGATGATATACATTGCATATCTTCTTCCTCTGCTTTCGGCTGCTCCTGTTTTGGGGTCGCGGATAGCGATCAACCATCTCCATGTCTTCCAGTCCTCTGCATCTTCCTCCTTCAAACCAACCACCTGCATGTCCTCTCTCACTACATCTCTAAACCTCCTCTTTGGTCTTTCCCACATATTTCCATTTATTGGCCAATTTATTACCTCCAGCTATCTTTGCTAAAAGTGTACATTCACACATCATTGTCACAAGGTCAGTATGGGTAGCCACAGGCTAGAAATTAGGAAAGCTAAAGCTTACATTAAAAAATATGTAAAGATCTGGCTTTTCCAAAGCAAAATTTGAAGAATTGAGTCTAAATAAAATAAAAAAATGAGTTAAAATAAAATAGTTTAATTTACAATAATACAAACACTACTGTTGCCAAATTCATTCCTTTAGAAGACAAGACTTGCATACACTTTTTAACTCTTTCAAAATAACAGTAAAATAACAATAAAATATAATATCACTTCTGGACAATCCCCTGTACTGTAAGTCAGCAGTTTAAGTGTCACAGTGACCAAAGTGAATATTGCAATAAGATGCATGTAGAGTAAACAATGAATACTGTAATACAACTAACAATGTGAAATATTTCTTTTATCCATGTTAAGATGAAGTAATAACAACATTTTATGCAGTTGCTTTAATTACAGCTTCTCAGTAACAGTGCAGTGACTGTAAATGATGCAAAATGGATGAGATTATGAGTCCAGAGCAACAGCTTAAATGATAAGTTTTAGAGTTTATTATACAGTCCCAGAATTGTGTTGTGTGTGTGATCTAATGGTCTATCACAAGGCAGAAAATAGAAAAGTACTCCAGGAGGATGACTGGAGTCCTTTATTACATGACCTGTTTTTCTGAGGCAGCACATGTTCTAAATGTCCTGGATTGCTGGAAGCTCTGTGCCAATGATCTTTTGAGCCACTTTCACTCTTTGCAGAGCTTTCCTGGTCTTTGCTGAACAGCAGCCAGTTAGCATGGACTGCATGGTATTGTCTTGGATTTAATCAATTTCCTGAGAAAGTCAAGCCATTTTTAGGTTGTAAGCATGACAGCTGTTGTGTTGTGTCCACCTGAGGTCATCAGTGAAGATGACCCCCAGAAATCTGAAGCTGTTGAACCTCTCCACACTATCTCCCCTGTTCTAAAAAGGGCTGTGTGCTTCAGGCTGCCTGCAAAAGGCAATGGCCAGCTGTTTAGTTTTGCTGACTTTCAGAGGTAGTTGCCATGGCACTGTCCTGCCATGAGATACAATGTCCTCATGATGACATTTTAAGCAAAATTGATGATAGGTTTGGAGCTGTATCTGGCCTCATAGTCTTGCAAATACAGGTAACAGAGCACGGGATTCATAGAACAAGTTCAGGATGAGAGAGTTAGTTACACCAATAGAGACCTCCTGGGGTCTGTCAGTGAGGAAATACAGCATCACAGAGTAGCACAGAGTAACACTGAAACCCAGTTCAAGCAGAGTCTTGCTTGAAAGAATTATCATGTTAAATGCAAAGCAGTAACCCACAAATAACTGCCTAGAAACCACCTAGGTTTTTATTTTCCATGAACAGCATGAAGGACGGAGTGTCCTCAGTAGATGTGTTTTGGTGGCAGTAGGCAAACACCAAAAGGTCTAAGCTTCCCAGTATGGTGCTATTTCTGAGTCCCATAGCCAGTCTTTCAGAACATTTAATTGTGACCAGACAGAAGTCATTTAAGCAATTATTTTTTGTTTTTCTTGGGAACAGAAATGATTAAGGTGTTGTGAAACAGGGAGGTGTTTGAACTATTCAAAGATGTTAAAATGTCTGTGAAAACATCTAATAATTGTTAAAAACTACAAAAAATCATGCTGAGTTGTGGACATTTACATGAGGAAATGTTTCTCAGTGACAGTGATGGTTAAACAGGTGTTGTCTAAGGCCATAAGAGGGGCTTTAATCTCTAGCTCAAAGCCCGCATTAAACAAATGAATTAAATGATTTAGTAGGCCATGGTCATCTGTTTATTTTTGAAGGATGTCCATAACAACTGCCACATGTTCACATTTCAGAAGAAGGCTCTAAAAATGCCCCAATTCAATATAATGTTCCATCATTATTGTTCACATTTGTATGGTAAAGTGACTCATGTATTGGTCTCAAACTTCTCCAAAATCTCCACGATATCAATTTGAAAGTGAAAGTGACTATTCTTGTCATTGCGAGGTCACAGCACAGCACAGTGTACTACAACAAAATTGGACCTCTGCATTTAACCCATGCAAACACTGTGCAGCAGGGGGCAGCTATGAAAGTGCCCCGGGAGCAGTGACGGGGACAGTACCTTGCTCAAGGGTACCTCAGGGCAGCCTACTGGTAAGGGATTTGAAACTACAATCTTCCGATCCTGTGGCCAACTCCCTAACCACTAGGCCACCTCTGCCCCTATTCAATATAATTTCTTATGAATGTCAGGCTAAGGCTGTATACCATATGTCTTCTTTTTCCCTTGCCATGAGTCATGAAACATTGGAAACCCAGTGAATGTCCAGCATGATCTGTGCAAACTGATAGAATCCCAGTTGACTCTTTGTTAAACGTAGCACTTGAGACCTCAGTTTCCTTGTGTTGTGTATGTTGTGTAGTAGGTGGGGAGCCATATAAGATCTAAACAGCTTCAAAAACCTTCAGCAAGACCAACACTGTTAGAACAGTGGAAGGAATTCTGATCATTCTCATTAGGGCAACTGGTCAAGGGATTAAAAACATACATGGTTTTGTCCATATAAACATGACTCTAATGTGCATTGTATGTCCACATGGCCTGAAAACATCTATATATATATATGTATGTATATACTGCTCAAAAAAATTAAGGGATATTGATACTGGTCAGTTAAGTAGCAGAGGGGGTTGTTAATCAGTGTCGGCTGTTTTGGTGTTAATGAAATTAACAGTAGGTGCAGTAAAGGGGCAACAAAAACAGGAATGGTTTTTCAGGTGGAGGCCACAGACATTTTTCCCCTCCTCATCTTTTTTGACTGTTTTTCAGTAGTTTTGCATTTGACTAGGGTCAGTGTCACTACTGGTAGCATGATACCTGGACCCTACAGAGGTTGCACAGGCAGTTCAACTCCACCAGGATGGCACATCAATATGTGCCATTGTCAGAAGGTTTGCTGTGTCTCCCAAAGTTTCAAGAGCATGGAGGAGATTCCAGGAGACAGGCAGTTACTCTAGGAGAGCTGGACAGGGCTGTAGGAGGTCCTTAACCCATCAGCAGGAACGGTAACTGCTCCTTTGTGCAAGAAGGAACAGGATGAGAGATGCCAGAGTGACTACAAAGTGACCTTGAGCAGGCCACTTGTGTAAATGTCTCTGACCAAATCATTAGAAACAGACTTCATGAGGGTCGCCTGAGGGCCCTTCTAGTGGGCACTGTGCTCACTGCCCGGCACAGTGGAGCTTGACTGCCATTTGACAGAGAACACCAGAATTGGCAGGTCGGGCACTGGCACCCTGCACTTTTCACAGATGAGAGCAGGTTGACACTGAGCTAATGTGACCGACGTGAAAGAGTCTGGAGAAGTTGCAGTGAACATTATGCTGCCTGCAACATTGTTCAGCATGATTGGTTTGGTGGTGGGCCAGTGTTGGTTTGGGGAGTCATATCCATGGAGGGATGCACAGACCTGTACAGGATAAAGGTTGGCAGCCTGACTGCCATTAGGTATTAAGATGAAATCCTTAGACCCATTGTTAGATCCTTTATTGGTGCAGTGGGTCCTGGGTTCCTCCTGGTGCAGGATAATGCCCGGCCTCATGTGGCAAGAGTATGCAGGCAATTCCTGGTGGATGATGGAATTGATACCAATGACTGGCCTCCACGCTTGCCTGACCTAAATCCAATAGAACATCTCTGGGACATCATGTTTAAGTCCATCCAACGCCGTCAGGTTGCAGCTCAGACTGTCCAGGAGCTCAGTGATGCCCTGGTCAGGATCTGGGGAGATACCCCAGGACACCAACCGTCATCTCATAAGGAACCCAGATGTTGTCAGGCATGCGTACAAGCACGTGGGGGCCATACTAACTACTGAGTACCATTTTGAGTTGCAGCAATGACATTCAGCAGACTGGACTAGCCTGCTGCATCAGTTTTTCAGTTTAAATTTCTTGGTGACTTCGAATTAAGCTCTCTGTTGGTTGATGTGGCATCCTTTTGTTCCTAACACATTACCCATTCATATCAGTATAGATATCCAATATGATTTTTTTTTTACAATTGAGATCAGATGTGTTTTCAAAGTGTCCCTTTAATTTTGAACAGTGTATTTATATTATATTATTTATTTAATATATTAAATAAAATAAATATTTAATTAATATAGTAAATATTATTTATTCTTCATTATTACCAAATAGGCTCCAGATAGGATAGGAGTTTCTATTAAAGTGGTCAGTGTGTGTGAATTCTTTATCTATTAGCAAGGCTGCTCAACATCTGTCTCTTGCTCTCTGTTTCTCATTCTCTCTCAGGCTCTCGTCCTCGTGACTGTAGTGATATACATGCGAGTGGTCAGCGTGAAGATGGCATCTACTCTGTTTTTCCCACTCATTACCCCGCAGGCTTTCAGGTCTACTGTGATATGAGCACGGATGGAGGAGGCTGGACGGTGAGTTACAAATACACACATACACACACACATGCACTTTTGCCCCTACATCATCTCCAAACAGTGACGCATAGCATATCACTCAACATTCCTTTTATGCAAAGGTTCTTTGCCTGCAATGTGTTTGCTTGAATAAATGCACATTAGCCTTCAGCACACATCACTCCCTCACATGAGTATGCACACACATGCACGCACACACAATTTGAATGTCTAAAATCACTTTTTTTAAACTGTACAAATGCGGTTTTACTAATGCGTATCATCTGATTTTATTGTAGACAGCATGTATAACAGTGTTCACATCCAGAAAGCCTCATTTATTAACCTTTAAACTTCAAGGCAGACAAGCTGACAGTATTATACAGAATATTGTATTTAAATGTATATTTGACATAATACTTTTTCTTGTTTTTAAAATAGTTTTATTTCAAAATAATTCAAACATACATATACAGTTAAATGCGGACTTTTTCTGTATTTGACACAAATACCATAATTAAAGCATTTTATTAATATTAATATTAATAATATTATTAATAATAATAATAATATGTGGCTTGTGCAATGGGTATTGTGCAATTTGTATGTGAAACTCACATTTATACAGTGTCCTCCATAATGTTTGGGACATAAAAACATTATTTGTAATTTAGCTCTCTCCTCAGTGTGAGATCTTATACATTCCAGACGTAATTAAAGTGCACATTCCATGTTTTAGTTTCACCATGTAGAAATTACAACACTTTTATACATACCCCTTATTTCTGGGCACAAAAATTCATTTGGGACAATTCACAGTTGTGTTTCATCCCTTCGTTATTGCAGAGATAAGACACCTAGGTTTGCTTCTACCATATGGAGACTGTAGTTGTCATCATTCAACATGAGGAGAAAAGCAGTGATAATGAAAGCCAAGGAAGCTATTATGAGCAAAAAACAAGAATAAAATAATTAGAAACATGAGTCAAACTTTAGGGTTACTAAAATCAACTGTCTGGAATATTATTAAGAAGAAATACTGCTCTGGTGAACTCTGTAATCTCAAAGGGACTGGCTAAGAAAGCCCTCCACTGAAGAATCATCACTATGGTAAAGAAAAAACCCCAACCGCCTCTCCAACAGATCAGAATCAGTCTTCAGGAGGCAGGTGTGTCTGTGTCAGTGACTACTATCCCCATAAGACTTCATGAACATAAACACAGAGGCTACACTGCAAGATATGAACCACTAGTAAGCTGCAAAAACAGGAAGCCAGATTAAAGTTTGTGAAAAAGTACTTAAAAGAGCCTGTAGAATTCTGGAGAAAAAGGTGTTTTGGACAGAGGAGACCAAGATTAACATCAGAGTGATGGCATGAGGCATTCCAGCTCATCTGTTAAACTTGGTGGTGATGGTCGTGGTATTGGGTATGTATGGCTGCCACAAATTGGCATACTTATCTTGTTTTATGATGTAACTGCCAATGCACAACGAATTCTGAGGTGGATCTCTACTTGAGTTCCAGTAAATGCCTCCAAAATCATTACTGTTGCTTCATCCTACTACAAGATAATGATCCCGGATACAAAGCTAAGGCAACACGGGAGTTTCTCAAACTTAAAAAATGTCAAATTCTTAAATGACTCACCTGATTTCAATCCAATTCAGTCTTCCATATGCTGAGGGATGAGGGATAAGCCCCTCACAACAAGCAGGAGTTAAAGGTGGCTCCAGGAGAAGCTTAGCCAGAGAAGATACCTGACGATGTCTATGAATCAAAAGCTTCAAACACTGTCATTGCATGTAAGGGATATACAACAAAGCACTTAACATGAGTGCTTTAATGTATCTACCATTACTTTAGCAAAAACACAAGAATGTGTTTTCTATAGATCATATGATCATTTTAACTTAAAATTAGCCATATTTACCACACTCATGATGGAAGAATGAATGGCTGGTTGGCTGGCTGAGTGCCCGAATGGATGGATGGATGGATGGATGGATGGATGGATGGATGGATGGATGGAGCAACAAACAGATGACTAGTTTTAATCTTCAGCCAAAAGAGCTGCAGTGATATCAGGTACTAATGTTGGATGATTGGTTCTAGACTGTAACTGTCACTCTGTTTCACCCCAAAGGTACTGGATAGAAGAGCAGATAAGATTATTCACCTTAGCAGATGCTTGGCATTGGACATAGTTCCCATGTACAGCTGTGTACAATGTGGCTTTCCTTAGTATATACACACGGTACCTTTGTAAATATATCTCTGTCTTTGCTTTTGTTGCAAAAAACAATACATCTAGGTATTCCTACTTATTCAACTGCAAGAGTTTAGCCATAATTGATAACATTCAGGTGTTTACATTTACGGTATTTAGCGGACGCTCTTATGCAGAGCGACTTCCAATTCCTGATGACAGGGATCCTGGAGCAACTTGGGGTTAAGGGTCTTGCTCAGGAACCCAATGGTGGTTTTGCTGGAGTTTGGATTCTCACCTTACTTTGTCTGTAGGTGAGTATCCTACCACTAGACCACCACTACCCCTGGAGATGTTGAAGGTATGAACTCAGAAAAGTCATTGCATAAAATCATTACATAAAAAAGACAGTAGCCTGTAAAATCACACACTTTATAATCTCATCTCAGGGGTGAGGTATAAGAACACAGGACATGTTCCTTTGTGTTGCGAATGTGACTTTTTTTTTCTTTGTATAAGCATTTGAATACTGTTCAGCTTGCATTCCACAATTTTCTCAATGATGGAGTGTGGAAAAGTAGCAGCGCACTGCCAAATGCTTTAGGACTGCAGTACACAGTGCACAATGATTAGGCAAGTGAGTAGTCTGAGGATTCATTTTAATATGGAACAAACACAATGCTATCAGTCAATCCAAAACGTTAAAACCCTGAAAGATGAATGTTGTAGGAAATGTGAGTGTGAAAATTCTCAAGGGATACATATGTGTGCACAATTATTAGACAACTATTGCATGCAGAATTCTTTTTTACATAATTAACTAATGATCAGTTCAGCCACCCTTCTTTTCAATAACCTCCCATTCATGGAGTCTGTCAGTTTCTTGATCTGTTGATGATCAATTTTTTGTGCAGCTGTTTTCCTTCCCCATAAATCTACCATTTAAGAAGGTCCACAAGTTCTCAATAGGGTTTAGTTCAGGTGAGGAAGAGGGCCATGACGTTATTCTATCATCTTTAAGGTCTTTACTGGCGACATTGCAGCACTTCTATGCATGTGATGGAGCATCGTCCTGCATAAAAAACTTTTTCCTGAACCACTGCTTGAAGAAAGTGTCTCTATAAACTGGAAGTAGGTTTGGGAGTAGATTCTGAGTCCATCTTCAACCTGAAAAGGTCCAACTAGCGCATCTTTAATAACACCAGCCCAGACCAGTACCCCATCTCCACCTTGCTGGCGTGGAAGTGAAACTCGTGTCTGTTACTGATCAAGCCTTGAGCTCATCCATCTGATCCGTCAAGAGTCACTTTCATCTCATCAGTTCATAAAACCTTTGAAAAATCTGTCTTGAGATATTTCATGGTCCATTCTTGAGGTTTCAACTTATCTATCTTGTTCAATAGTGCCCTCAGCCTTCCTAACCTTCACCATGTCAAAGAGCACGGAACATCATGTAGTTCTATTCACTCCAGGTAGATTCAGGTCTGGAATATGATGCATTGGAGTATCATGGGTTTCTAGTAGCTTCACATTTGATGCTTCTCAAATTTTTGGCAGCTAATTTAGGTGCCTGATAATTATGCAACCCTTGATATAGGGTTTTGATCTCCTTAGGCCAAACTCTCCCTCATTATGCAAACACACATCACCTGATCTGCTTAAATACAATTAGCATTCAAGTTTATACAGCTTTATACAGGAGTTGATAAATATCACTTGTTTAATATTTTTGCACAAAGTGTAGATTCACATCTAGATTGCATTGTTGTGAGCAATGACACAGAGCCAGGTTGGGGTCAAGTTTTTGCATGTGTGAGTGTGTGTGTGGGAGAGCTTGAAAACTAGTATGATTACGAGCCTAAGTGAGAGGGCGAGCAATAGAGAAGTGTGTGTGTTTATTATGTGTGTGTGTGTGTGTGTGTGTGTGTGTGTGTGTGTGTGTGTGTGTGTATGAGTGTATGTGTCTGCAAAGAGCAATGGCTTCAGGCGACAGATGATGCATAAAAGCAGCCACGCTATTAGTTGCTCGTAACAGTCCCACTTTCAGTTTCTCTTGGGGCCTTCACCTACAAACACATTTGCTCTTACATACACATATGTACACAAGAACACACACCCACTTATACACACACACACACACACACACACACGTAAATGACATACCCATAATTAGCATTCTAATCAGATATCAAACCAGTAGGGGTAAAACTGCAGTTTGTGTGTGGGGGGGTTGTTCTCACATGTGTGCATATGTGTGTGTGTGTGTGTGTGTGTGTGTGTGTGTGTGTGTGTGCATGTGTGTTTGGAGAGAGGTTGAACACATCATAAAAACATACAGTGGAATACATGTGAGAAAACAGAAAACAGTAATTACCAAAGCTGTCCATATAGGATAAGAGAGAAATAATTCAATTTAAAAATAAATAAATAAATAAATAAATAAAAGAGGAACAGTTGCATAACCTGACTCAGATGTTTGCGAAAGCCAGGTCTCATTAAATAAATATTACCATAAATCAACACTTTTCTGCTGTTTTTATTTAGGTTGTGTGAAATGATGGACAAGCCTCCTCTTCTGCACACAAATCTGTAGACAGATTCTAGGCTTCAGCTTAGAGTTAGAGAGGCAGGTATCTACTTAAATTTCAAATTTCCATGTTTTACTCCCTAAACATCCTTAACAAACAAAATCTGTCCCATTCTTGATTTTAGGTTAAATAAGGGTTGCACTTTGTTTCAGAGGTTAGTGCTGTTGCCACACAGTGTGAAGATTTTGGATTCAGTTCCCAGCCAGGGTGGCCTGGATGTTCTCTGTGTAATTTGCATTTCTGCCTCATGTATGAACAGTTTTCCGCCAATAGCTCGAAGACACGCATGTCAGCAGAATTGGACGGGCCTAGATGTGTGTTTGTGTATCTACCCTGCAATGGTTTGGCAACCTGGGCAGGGTGTTACATTAATGAAAGATTTGGTTTTATACAGCATACAAATTATCCAATTAAATCAGTTCATATGTATCACATATCATAATAGTGATATATATAGGTGAGTAGTAGACCTCCTAGAGCTTTCGCTGATCAGGTACAGGGACTAGACTCAAAATGAGAGCCTTTGAGAGAAACTTTGAATGTCCTCAGGGAGTCTTGAACACTTTATCAACAATACATTAAAAAAGGTACCAAGTCGGGCTCTTTAGATGCAAGATATGAAGTAAAGGGGCTCAAGAAAGACAATTGTGTTGTACTGTACTTCAGAACTTTATTACTATTGTCCATGCAGCACAATGTTATAACTTACAACAATACAAACACTACTGTTGGCAAAAACAGTTTAAGAAAGCATTAAATAATATATCAACTCTGAACATTTTGTAAAAGGAAGACCTTCAGCTTGTATAGTCCATAATGTGACATTTTACCAGTATACCAGTATGTTTCAATCCATCTGTTGGATGAAAAAACAGAATATCCTATAACAGAGTCATTGGTCTGAATATCTAACAATGATGTCCTTGTTAAATTAAAGTTTGTAATCAATTACACAAAAATTTTAACTTAAATTTTAACTTAGACAGGGAATTTAGATTAGAACATAAAAACATTTTCATGTCTTAAACATACTTTCAGGCATAAACTGTGCAAAATGTTCTAATGGGGCAGGAAAACTGTTGAGTACTATGACTGACAAGAATGTACTTATGAAAAAGTCTCACACTTTTTCAGTCTCTGTAACAGTGGCAGGGTGCGAAAGGGACGCCAACGCAGAGCCAGGAGTTCGGATCATAACTTTATTAACTATGTTAACAAAACAAGATCAAAGGACTGCAGTTCAATACTAAAACCAAGGAACTGCAGCCTAAACCAAATTACCCCGATTACCAAATACCAAAACCACCATAACGTGTAGGCTGAGCCTAACAAATGAGCCGCGCTCTGTTCTGACTCATCGGGGCTTAAATAGTCAGCCCCAATGAAGCACAGCTGTGCCTTCATGAGCTCAGGTGTGCTCAGTCAGAACAGAGTGCCCTCTACCGTGCCCAAAACACACCTCACCCGTGACAGAATCCCCCCCCAAAAGGCGCGGCTCCTGAAGCGCCAAAACACAGCTGAACCTCTGGGGGGAGGCCAAGAACAACAAAAAAAAAAAAAACACTTCAAAGTTCCTTTATGGGGCATATGGTCAGGTCCACAAAACACTTCAACACAAAAGGACCTCCGACCAGCCATGTCCAGGCAGAAGGCGGTGGTGAGGGGAATCCTAGAAGTTCAGTCCAATTCTTTAACTTGACCCTGGAGTCACTGGGGGAATCGCCTGACTCAGTGGAATGCCTTGCCTTGACGGAACCTGAAAGAGAGCTAAACACAGATTTTACAGGGTTCAAAGAGGAAGTCTTTTTCACATAGTCCAAACTCTGCTTCCAACCCCTGCCATCCTTGTTCTTCATGTCTCTCATCACAGAATCTACAGTGCAGAAGCTGTCGTTCACTTTTTTGAATTGAGACAGGTCACTGCTGATGTCACTTGGCTCCTTCTTCTTCTTGATCCTACTTCTCTGCTGCTTGGAGCTCAGTGAGGCAGTATCCCAGCTCCTGGTTCCACTACGAGAAGTTCCACAAGGACTCCTCCACCAGTCACCTTGTTCTGAGTCTGCTGAATTGTGAGGGTGAACTGAAGGCAGGGAGTCAAAACGCAGCTGCTCAACCTCTGGAATCTTTACCTGCTTCTCCATCAGACTGTTCTTCAACTGCTCTGCTCTGGCATTAAGCTCCAGGGTCCCAGCATGCACTGGTGTCTGTGGAGTGAGTCGAGATTCGAAGATCGCCAATTCTGGTTCCATACCTCTGACCTGCTTCTCCAGCTCAGTGAGCTTACTGGGCTCACTTTGGGCTTTTCTCAGTTCAGCCTGCAGAACAACATTGTGGTCCTGCACCCGTCTCAGCTCCACCCTGGTCTGATTTAGCTGTTCTTCCATAGTGGCTATTTTAGTGTCCAGCTTCTCCTGAATGGTTGGAGTCTCAACTCTCCTTGTTGCCTGGCATACAGTTTGGTCCCTCTGTTCATCCGTTCTCTCCAGCCTTTCTCTTTGGACAACCATCACAGCTTGCAACTTTATTCTGGAGACTTCTCCCTCCTTTCTGAATTTACTGCTCTTTCCGTGAAGCTCACCTTTGTCTTGAGCCAGAGCTTTTCTTTCTGTTTCCATGGCTTATCTCCCTTTGGCAATTGGACAAGAATCCTTTGGTCCTCTCCAGCTGAGGAAGCAGATAGGTGATCCTTTCCTTGTGTTTCAACCCTTCGTTCGCGAGCGAGGCATTCACCTGTAGCATAGAGGCTTCTTTCTCCGTCAGCTGCTGGTAGGGCTCTGTCAGCCACTCCTCCTGTTCAGTGATCTGAACCTTCACGCAGCTGGTTTGTTCATCTCCGAGGTGAGATTGGATTGTCCTTGCAGCTCTGATCCGTTTGGCCAGGTCCCTTGCCTGCTTTCCTCTAAATGACTATTGCAAGCAAATTGCAGCATGTTTGAACAGCTGATACCTCTGCCTTTGTTGATGTCCAAGCTTCCACCTTCTGAACCTCCTCTGAAGAAGACTTGCTGCCCAGCGCTGCTTCTTGAAAGCCAGTCTTTGCTTGTGCATTCTTACTGCAGCCTGACTAATGGTAGCAGCTTTGTGCATTGCAGCAACATTTTTTCGAACAGAATAACCTCTAAAAGCTGCCTGGATGCATGTTGCAGACCTTCTCAACATCTGGAATTTCTCATGTTCAAATTTACCCTTAATGTAGGACCTATAATGTCTTTGAATGATGATGGCTGACACCCTTATGGCCTGGTACTTTACTACCTCCCTGTGTCTTCTGAACGCAGCCTGAATCAGGGAAGCTGCCTGATGTTGCAGGATCATCTCCCTTCTGACCCTCTGACCTCTGAAGCAGGCTTGCAGGAACATTGCAGCAGAGCGCAATTTCAAGAATTCCTCCCTCTGCTTTCTGGCATCTAGTGTGGAACAATACCTAAGCTGGATGGCAACAGCAGCATGTTTGATGCATAAATATCGCATCAACTGTCTGAGCACAGTGAGCCCTGTAAGCACATGGTATCACCGTGGCAGACTGGTGCTTCTGTTTCAGAGTCTGTCTGGCCTTCATCCCTCGGAATGCGGCTTGCAGAACAGCAGCAGCCATCTTTTTCTCCTTCAAAGACTTCATTTCTTGCTTCATCATCTTATTAGCTCGGTAATATTGCTGAACAGTCCTGGAGCTGCTCCTTCTCTGCTTTTGGCCCGGCAGACAGGTTAGTGGTGCTGGGTTGGGGGTCGACTCCTTGATGCCGCTTTCCTTGCTGTGAAGGGCCTTCTTGGTCGACCTACCCGGTTGCACGATGCAGGAAGTGGTCTTCGCCGTCCTCCTGCTCTCTGTGTCAGGAACGGCCATCTTTGCCACTGCCTCACTTCTCTTGTTGAGGGCGGCCTTCTTTCCCTTCTTCTCGTGTTCAAGGGTGCAGGGCGCGTTTACTTCCACTGTTTCGCTGTTATTCACGCTAGCTGAGTTCACCGCTGTGTTCTCACGTTGAACTGTGCAGAGCGCCATGTTTACGGTAACGCTGCTATTAGCTGCGCAAGGAGAATTCTTTACCGTAGCTCCTCTATTAGCTGCGCAGGCAGAATTCTTTACCGTAACTCCTCCATTAGCCACGCAAGGAGAATTCTTTACCGTAATGCCGCTATTAGCTGCGCAGGGCGCGTCCACTATCAATGTCTCGCTTTGAATAATGTAGGGAGAAAGCTCCGCTTTCCTACTGCTTACAGGAGCGGGAAAAGACATGTGGTTCAACACATCCAGACACCGCTGTGTGTTCGCACCCAATCCTCGCCCTCCAATTCCTCATGGAGGTCCACAGACTCAACGCACACCGGCACCCTCGTCTCCCAGGTTTCAAATAAACTCCAACGTCCTCTCGATCACGGCTGCACTCATTTGCAACACCCGCTCGTGATCGCACTCCTGACTCGCGACGTCCATGTGCTGGCGGCTCATTTCTGTAACGGTGGCAGGGTGCGAGAGGGACGCCAACGCAGAGCCAGGAGTTCGGATCATAACTTTATTAACTATATTAACAAAACAAGATCAAAGGACCGCAGTTCAATACTAAAACCAAGGAACTGCAGCCTAAACCAAATTACCCCGATTGCCAAATACCAAAACCACCATAATGTGTAGGCTGAGCCTAACAAATGAGCGGCACTCTGTTCTGACTCATCGGGGCTTAAATAGTCAGCCCCAATGAAGCACACCTGTGCCTTCATGAGCTCAGGTGTGCTCAGTCAGAACAGAGTGCCCTCTACCGTGCCCAAAACACACCTCACCCGTGACAGTCTCATCAATCCATCCATTATCTCAGCTGCTTATCTTAACCGAGAGACCATCTCTGAGGGTGCTGGAGTGTTGTAAAATAATTTCAGCAATTGAGTAAATAGAAGACCACAGCTCATTGTTTAGGCTTCACTCGCCATATAAAATGCTTGAAACACTCAGTATGGAGTGGTGCATCTCACTTCTCACTTTCACATGCGCTGTGCTTTCACACCCTCACCTCTGTGGAACCAATTTCATGCGTTCACAAGCTAGTGAGAATTTCCATCACCTCTCACAGAATTGTGAGCGACAGATGTTGTAATGAAATATCTTCTGCTATGGCCAAGAGGTAGGTTTCTATCTGTTTTGATGAGACTCTGGGACACAGATCACTGAAGGGCCAAGTTCTCTACCAGTATCATTCAAGAACAGCCAACTTCACTATGAAAGCACTATGAAAGAACACTAGCCCCAACAATTACTTTGACCTTATCACAGCCATGTATCTTGCATATTCATGTATGGTTAATTATGGGGGAACATATGGCCTGTGTTCATGGGCTTTTCTTTGTTACACTTGTTTACAGGAATCTCAGAACACTTCTTAACACCCTTGGTTGCCAAGCTGACAACATTGTTATCCTTCCAGCATACCAGCTCATTTCCCCATGTCTAAAGAACTCAGAGCTTCCACAAAGCATTCCTTGGAATTCTTAACAGCTGTGAAAGGGACATCATGCAGGCAGTTCTAACTCATAGTGCCAAGATGTGTTTTCATATAAACCAAGGATTACACATGGGCCTTGTCCCAGGGCTGCTTCAGGCAGATGTGTGTGCACTCTGCAATAGGGTTTCATATGATACAAGTACCCTGAAGGTGATGGAAGGCTCTGCAATTTCTATCCAAACCAGCTAGGTTTACCCTTGATGAATTGTTTGGCTTCCATAAGGAGGTATCGTGCTTTCATCAGCCAATAACCATTTCAATATGGCAACGTTTTTTAACCTACTAAGTGCACTGAAAATGGGCTGAACTTTATAGAAAGGGTTCATCATGGCCTCGAAGCTTTATTTCATCAAATATATTCCTCTCCAGTGCAAATGAAATGGCATTATTGTAGACAATGTGATTTTTTATATCATAACACACAGCATTGAAGCACAGAACTATGCTCAGATGTGAGAAGAACTTCATAGAAAGTCATCCATCCATCTTTAGGTCAAATATCTTCCCTATAGCATTAATAGATGTTTGTGTTTGTGTGGGAGAGATCAACAACAGGAACAAATAAACTGGACTTTGTTAAGCTTGCTTTATGCACTCAAACTGTGTTTGGGCTAGAGATGACAAAATCTAGAATTTTGGATGTGATGAATCGCTTGATCTTTAAAAATTACTTTTCTAGTTTTAAAATGCTGTTATTTTGGGTCACCACAGGGTTTTGTTCTCCTCAGGGCATCTCATTTTTTGTAGGGTTGCTGTGGGACTCGCCAAGATATGGCAGTGAACTATAGGAGCTGATCTATTGCATAGAGGGACATGAGTTACATTAGGTCACCCGATTTATTATAATGGTTGTGAAACAAGATATATTTTTGGTCCCTTTGTTAAATTAAACACCAAACCAAGCAGAAAATGTTCTCATTTTCAGGGCACCTCCCAACAGAGGAGATCTGGGAGATGTTGAACAATTCACTCCTTTTCTTCAAAAGCCTAAGGACAATCTCACTTGTTACATTTATACTGAAACTATAACCAAAGTTAGCAAATAAAACATCTTTAATTATTTCAGTTGAATTCAAATTTCGATTCTTAAATTACACGTGATGTAAATGAAGCAGGTTTCAAATGCAAATGTATTCAAATTCGTCGAATCACTGGTTTTTGGTAAACATTATGTCCACCTCGTTTTTCACCATAATGGACCGATTTGCTGCATTCTCCTAGTTTCGGAATGTGTTTTAAAAATGTGCTGAATTTGATTGCAAATCATCAAGTTGCCTATATTACTTACTGTTATTAATCCTGTTTAAAAATCCCAAAGCATTCTAACACTGTTATCTAACTAACAACACTTCTTCATTTACTGGGTTATATCAGTGTATTGGAAAGTGTATTTCACACTTCATCTGGAAAGGCTTCCATCATTTTTTAGAATATAATCAGAAAATATTTCAATATTATTATTTTAATGCCTAACAAGAACTACTCAGAACAACCAAAAAGTCAAGCAGTGGGCAATCTCCAAATTAAGGACTTAATAGTACTTCCTTGTTGATGGATTGCTTTCTTTGTATCATTTATCTTGTGGAGATATGTGAATGTGTTTGCATGTGTCTCTGTGTTGTGCTTATCTGGTCATTGCTGGCATAGATGATGTATAGCTTGTAGGTAGCATTCACTCATCTACAGTAAAAATGGGTCAAAGCAAAGTCTTGTATTTTTTAGGGCACCTCCCAACAGAGAAGCCCTGGGAAATGTTGACCAATTCAACTCATTTCCTTCAAAAACTAAAGGACAGTCTCACTTGTTTTATTTATAGTGAAACTATATCCATAGTTTCCAATGATATCAACTGAATTCAAACTTCTGGTCCAAAATGGCATCTTATGTGCAAAGTTTAACAGCTCTCTGAATGATAATATCTGACTGGTCCAAAAATCTGGCTATAAATCCAACACTGCAAATAGTATTTTGCTTTGAAACAGTGTGTTTGGTGTTAATATATTCATACAAGCTAATGTACTGGAAGACATACTTGTCCTGATCAAGCATGAAATAGTAATGTTTTTTTATTCTACATAAAGATTTGTTAGATCCATAAATGGCTTATTCTGAGGGTTATTTTGACCCTAAATGCTTTTAAAAGTGATTCATTCTTTTTTTTTTTTTTTTTTTGTCAAGAAGTATAAAAGTACATCATTCAGTAAACTAATCTGTCTTTTGTTCAGATTTCTTGGACCATCCTTAATTCAGAATCTAGATCTTCTGCATCTTCCTGGCTTGGCCTTTTGTTTAAGACCCTCTTCTTCATGTTACTTCACAGGTTTTTACTTGGTGAGAAGACTGGAATGGTCTTGTTAAAATGATAATTGAACCATTTTGTGCAGATTAGGACATATATATATTTTTTTTTATCTTCGTCCTGCTCAAAGATCCAACCATGACCCAGTTTTAGCATTTTGGCAGAGATGTACAAATTAAAATCCTATCCAGCTTCCTGTAATCCATGGTGCCATGTATCTCAGCAAGGTTCCCTACAGGGTATTTAAAGGAAAAAAAATATTATCTAATTATCTAGAGGAATGTCAACACCCTTGACATTGACATGATCCTTTTTTTAATAAATATAGGCAGGTTTGGACTAAGTGTGCTTAAATTTAATTGTATTAATTAATGTATTAATTCACTAAATAATGTAATTTATTACAATGTATTAAATTAAGTATGTTTATGATAATGTCAGTCTTATCATAAAAAAAAGTTAATTACCCAATATTTTATTATGATTTTTACCCATCATTACAAGGGTCCCAATAATTCTGGAGTTTACCTCATGTAAGTTTCAGCGAAGGCAGCAAACTAATCAGTACATATTCATGTCATCATTGGAAATGGCAGATTTAAAATGGAGGCTGCGTCAGCACTTGAACCTTCACCTTGTTAATTTGAAGAGCAAAGCCTGACTTCACCGATGCTTTTTTTGACTCAGTGGATACAAATTCCAACAAACACCCTGTCACATGTTGTGGAAAACCATTAGCCACTATGTCATCTGAATTTGTCTAGTCTTGTTTCTTGTACAGACATTGTCATTGTCATTCATACATCATTTAGACAGTCAAACGGAAATCAGAAAGTATAGTGAATGCAAATGTAAAACATTATATAACTCACTACATATGCAGTAGCAGTGTTTCTGAAAGTAAACAAATCCAGAAAAGAACAAAAAGAAAAAAAAAAACTCTTCTAAGGTTTGAAGAGTTCACAATTATGGAACTAATATGTAAACATCAGAATGAGGACTTGAATTGTAGAACCAAATATGGACCACCCCCACTGAGAGTTTGATGAAAAGGCCAAACCAACATACTATTCTCAAAGAAAAACATGAAATGTAAACAAGTAATCAGCCAGTGGTTCGGGGCTCCAGCACTGCAGCTTTTACTAGAGCAACAGTTCTCAGAAAGAATTAAAAAAAGTAATTTTTCGCCAGGGACTGCTCCACGTCTCTCTCTCTCTCTCTCTCTCTCTCTCTCTCTCTCTCTCTCTCTGTCTCTTATACACATCTTCTGCTGAGTCGAGAACGTCTCATTTCCCCATTCTGCTTCTTAAAGACAGGTTTTCAGTTTTTCAGCAGGAGCAATTCAGAGAAAGTGACTGTCAGGCAATATGAGCCACCAAAAAGACACTGACATTTCTCTCTTTATTAATGCTGCCATATTTTACTACTGCAGAAACAGTTCCAGCTCTCAAGTGTACCATATAGACACTCAGCAGCAGAACTTTCACTGATCAAAGATAGCAGAGAAGGGTGTGTATAATACATATACATATCAATTTGCACCGATTTCAGAACCTTTGTGTGAACTCTTGTGGTAGCTCTCTGCAGCATCTCACTTCTGTTAATGGTCCTTCAGATGCTTTAACAAATTGGCTGGAAGATAACCATCAGGTCTGCATTGTAGTCTGGCCAAACTGAAGCCATCCCTCACTAAATGCACATGACAGTCTGCTGTGTGTTTGTCAAAAGACTTTAAGACTATGTGAGGCAAAATCCTCTGATCAGATGAAATAGGGACTGAACTAGTTGGCTACAATTCCCAGTGGTATGTGAGAAGGAAATTCTGAGTATCGCCATCTCAGCAAACATGGGTGGTTAGAGCATCTTGCTGTGGGGAGGCTTTTCTGTGGTAGTGACTGGGAGACCAGCTGGGATGGATTGCAAGACGATATGACTATACTTTTTTACTCAATGTTCAAGACCTCAGGCTGGGGCAAGGCTTAACATTTCAGCAAGACAACAAACTGAATCAGTAAGACACAAACACAAGAATGAAAAGACCTCTGATGAGAGATCTTAGGTTCGATTCTGAGGAGCAGTCAGGTCTTTTCTGTGGGTTGCATGTTCTCCCCATGTCTGTGTCGTCTCATCCGGAGCACGATTGTCCTCCCACCATCCAAAGGCATGCGTTAGCTGGACTGGAGATGCTAAATTGCCAGTAGGTGTGAGTGTGTTTGTCTGTGTGTCTTTCCTGCAATGGACCGACAACTTATCCAGGGTGTTTCTTTGCCTTTTGCCCTGTGAGAGCTGGAAGAGACTCCAGCACCTCACATGACTCTAATTTGACTATGGAAATGTGTGAGTGAGTAAAAATGATCTGTGCACTGATGCTAATGAAACATGGCTAAGGTTGAACAATTCTGCCAGGAACATTGCGTGAAAGATATGCCTTATGTTCTAGTAGGAACGTTCCCAAGGAGACTTGTTCCCAAGGAGACAACCAAGTGCTGAAGGCGGGTCTGAATATCAAGTCATTTGATATTTCAGTTAGTTTTATTTCTAATACATTTATAAACACTCCTAGAAATGATTGTGAAAGCTAGATGTTTTGTGGATTTTAGGTTGTAGTGTTTAAAAGAGTAAAATTAAAAAGAAATTAGAGTTTTTTACATATTTACTTGCACATTTTAAGATGTTTAGATTTGTTGAGTTAGATCATTCTCTCAGCCTCTCTCTCTCTCTCTCTCTCTCTTCTCTCTCTCTCTCTCTCTCTCTCTCTCTCTCTCTATATATATATATATATATATATATATATATATATATATATATATATATTCCCCCTCTCTTTCTGCATCTCCCCCAAATAACATGCAGAACTGTGTGAGTATGGTGGTATTCAGTATTCTGTTCATGTCACTGGATAAGCTAATGTCCTCAAGTATTATTATTTTATTTACTAAAAGGAGGAGACTAAAAATGAATGCTTTATAAATCATTTACAGAAGCAGATCTACGTGATCTTGCATTATCAGATGGTGCTTTTATCAGACGAACATGCAATCTCTCTCTGAAATATTGAAAAAGGGCTGCAGAACGAAATGTAAAAGTTTCAGATTGAAATACGATTTGTTGACTTTTCATCCTGTTTTATTTTGATTTTTTCAAACTAAAGTGCATTCCGAATGCTTTTTTTTTTTCAAAGGCTTTTCAGTGTCTCTCCCATCTTACCCATCTATATTTTACAACATGGTAATATTTTTTGAATTGTATGTCCAGAGTGAAGTTTATTTTGGATTATGCTTGCTCTGGCTGTGCGATATGAATCATAAATGAGCCTGTGAATGTTCTGAATCTGGATAATGTGTCGCAAGGTCACTGAAAATTATGGCACCATTAATGGTGATGTATTGGAAATATTCTAGTCCAGCAGTTGTCTTATTATGCCTTTATATAACCAGGAAACCGGCCAGTCAATGCAGTTTGTACTGCGGAGTTAAATGAACATCTATGAATCATTCATTTTATAAGCAAAGAAGCACTACTGGTCTGATATCACAGTATCATATTGCACTGATTGTACAGATTTTACAGATTTATGAGTCCCAGTCATCATGCTTTGAAAAAAAAAAACAACAACATACTGGCTAAAAAACGTTCTGGTCTATGAAAAAAAATTATAGTGATTTTATATACATCTCACTTTATAATATGCAGTGGACTATTGTTGACAAATAATTTTCCACTGGGGTTGTCAGATGACCAGGGGTTAATTGCCTGAAGATGGCTATACTAGTGTAGTGTAACTACACTTTGTAAAAAAATGCATTCTGTGGCGATACCTCGTTAGAAACCTTCAATATTCGTGTTACACCTGGCCAATAGTTGGACAGGCATGGATTATTCCAACTGACTCCAATTAAATGTTTAATCATTATCACTCCTTGAGTAATTTAACCTTACCATTCTCTTTGGATGTTCAAGCTATTTCACTTGCATTGGGGTGAAAGTGAACGTGAAAATGACCATTCTTGTCATTGTGTCATGGCACAGCAAACAGTGAGACACAACAAAATTACATCCCTGCATTTAACCCATATGCTCACATCCCTGCAGCAGGGGGCAGCTATTAAAAGTGCCCAAGGAGCAGTACTCTGAGTATTTTTTTATTCAGTTAGTTGATTCAGGGAATCATTGGTTTGTAATTAATCCGTTTATGTGTTTTGTTAAAATGTGTCAATCCTGACCCACCCCGGCATATTACTGATCTGATATTCAATTTACTTCATTAATCTCTAAAATAAACATCATGCATGCTGCTGTCTTCTCCATTGCTCTTTACTAATCTGTGTGTGTGTGTGTGTGTGTGTGTGTGTGTGTGTGTGTGTGTGTGTGTTTGTGTGATAGTCTGTGTGTAAGCCTGTAAAATAATTTCATGATAAATGCTGAAATATTTGACAAACTCAAAGCAGAGAAACACTTGGCAACTTAAAATATTCGCAAATGGAGTTAGTCACTCCACTAATGGAAAATGTGTTTACAGAGGGGCTTAAGGCTGTAGTTCAGTTTGAGCTGCACAAATGAAGATAATGCCTTATTGTAGGGCTGCAAATCACTCTTCTACAGATGATGCAATGTGAAACTGGATACCAAAGGGAAGAAAGGATACGGTTGCCTGCATTCCTTATAACAACTTATACAAATGAACACAGTGTCTAACCATCGGTTCTTAAAGCTAATTGCTCAGAGCTTGATCTATCTGATCTGGTGACCCTGGATTCTGTAGTTCACTGAAGATGACCTAAAAGCAGAATAGTAACTATTCAGACTGACTGGTGACTCTGAGAATTCTGGAAGAGATGCCAGTGTTACCTTCTACTGGCAGCTGTCAAGTAGGCCTAGTAGTTAGGAAGTTGGCCCTGGGATTGAAAGATCACGGGTTCGAATCCCAGACCAGTAGGTTGCCCTGAGGTACCCTTGCGCAAGGTACCGTCCCCATAACTGCTGTGTAAATAGCTCCCCCCCTGCTGCACGGTGTGTGTGTGTTAAAAAAGCAGAGGCTGAATTTCGTTGTGGCTCACTGTGTGCTGCGCTGTGCTGTTTCACAATGACAAAATTCACTTTATTTACTCAATACAAAATAAAAATACATACATTTTTAAGTGGCTGTATTCATGTTTAGCCAGTTTTATTTAAATTCACACATGTAGTTGTGTGGTAGACAGGAGCTGTTTCCCTTTAAAGAGTTTTCTTCTATACACCAACGAAGTGCTTCCTACAGCAACACATGTTCCTGCCATCCATCCATTATCTGCCACTTGCCCCAAACGGGGTCGCGGGGGAGTGCTGGTGTCCAACCCAGCGCACACAGGGCGAAGACGGGGGACGCACCCTGGACAGGTCGCCAGCCCATCGCAGGGAGGAGCAGGACAGGGACGGCACCTTGCTCAAGGGTACCTCAGGGCAACCTATCGGGAAGGGGTTCAAACCCCCGATCCGCCGATCACACGGCCAACACCCTAACCACTAGGCCACCGCTGCCCCGCAACACACGTTCTATGCACCTTTCTTTCAGCCAGCAGTATTTTTCATTAAAATTCTTTATATTTGTGCATAATCTGAATTCCTTGTTTCATCTAAATACCACATAACATCTGAGTCAGAATGCTCACAGCACTCAATAAAACATGCAGTTTTTAATTAGAGGTCTTGTTTTTTTGAACATAGCACAGTTTTATAAGAATATTGCAGACCCATCTTCAGTATAAACATCCCGAGAGTTATAGCACTTCTGGAATAAGGCCCCAGACGCCATTAAAAGCTTATAAAGGTGTTGATCACAGACTTCCAAAATTGTGCTACCATGCAAATTAACATGAATACAATCGCACAAAAAGTGATGCTGTTTTCAATGAAGAGGCAGGCCTGGGACATCTTGGTCAGAATACAGTAGATGAGAAGACTTTGATGAGAGGATGTGTTCTAGAATGGCATGACTTCTGAGGGTTAATTACCAGAAGCACACAGCAACTGTAAACTCTGGGGTTGTTTGTGGAGAACATCAGGTTTGGAAATGGTAACAATTAAAAAAAATTTAAAAAAAAAGACTATTATACTTATAACACTCTCTCTCACTCTTTTTCTTAGCCACTTGTCCTAATTAGGATCATGGGGGATCCTGTGCCTATCTCAGCTCTCACAGAGCAAACAGCAGGGAAACACCCTGGATAGGTCACCAGTCCATCACAGGGCACACACACACACACCCAGAGGCCAGTTTGACATCCTCAGTCCACCTGATGTGCATGTCTTTGGATAATAGAAGGAAGCCAGAGCTCCCAGAGGAAATCTACGCAGACACGGGGAGAACACGCAAACTCCACATGGAATAGACCTGGACCACCCTGTCTGAGGTTCAGACGCAGGACCTTTTCGCTGTGGGGAGACAACACTACCCACTGCGCCACCGTGCCACCTGCTGTATACACCGTATACGTGAAAGAGTTGGAGTAAATAAGAACAGAGGATTAAAAGGAAAAAACGTCATAAAAGAAACAGAAGACAGGAAATTCTGGAGAAACATATCTATATGCTTACCAAGAGTAGTAACAGACTTGGGAACCTCTAGCAAAATCTTCTTCTTTCAGCTGTACCCATTTAGAGGTCACCACAGCGGATCATCCATTTCTTCCTGCTCTCTGCATCTTCCTCCTTCAGTCCAACCACCTGCATGTCCTCTCTCAGCACATCCATAAATCTCCACTTTGGTCTTCCTCTTCTTTCCTGGCACCTCCATCTTCAACATCTTTCTCCCAATATAATCCTCATCCAAGGACATGTCCAAACCAACACAACCTTGCTTCTTTAACTGTCTCCAAAACGTCCAACCTGAGCTGTCCCTCTAATATACTCATTTCTAATCCTGTCCATCTTCCTCACTCCCCCCAATGAAAATCTTAGCATCTTCAACACTGCCACCTCCAGCTCTGCCTCCTGTAAAGCATATCTAGTCTCACTACCATCCTGTAAACCTTTCCTTTTTCTCTTACTGGTACCTGTCTGTCAAATAGCACTCAAGCCATTTGTCTCAACCCATTCCAACCTGGATGTAACCTGCCTCTTCTTCTGTATACTCTCCTAGACTTATGGCTTCTGTCACCAGGTTTCTTTATCCTCTGTTTTCTGTCCAGATGTCACACCTACTAACTTTCTAGTTGTCTTCCTTACCACTTTTGCAGTAGTTGGTCAGCAAGCTGGTAATTTTTCACTACCTCCCAGTGCCCGTCTTAGAAGTCCTCCTTCTTCAACTTCCACAATTTGATCCTCAACTCTAACCTCACTATCCTCCTCTTCTTGACCTCCAACATCATCCTATAGCCCACCATCCTATGCTATCTTGATACACTCTCCCCTGTCACTACTTTGCAGTCTCGTCTCCTTGAGACTGACCCTCCGGCAAAGGATATAATCCACCTGTGTGCATCTTCCACCACTCTTATACATCACCCTGTGCTCCTCCCTCTTCTTAAAATAAATATTAATTACAGCCATTTCCATCCTTTTAGCAAATCTACAACCAATCTGACCTTCTGAATTCTTCTCCTTGACCCCATACCTACCCATCACCTCCTCTGCAGTGCAGCGGTGACCTAGTGGTTAGGGGGTTGGCCCCAGGATCAGAAGATCGTGGGTTTGAATCCCAGGCCAGTAGGTTGCCCTGAGGTACTCTTGAGCAAGGTACAGTCAGTGCTCCAAAGGTGCTTTCAATAGCCACCCCCTGATGTGTTTGTGTGTGGGTAAAATGCAGAGGTGTAATTTTGTTGAGGTTCACTGTGTGTTGTGTGCTCACAAGGACAAGAATCACTTTCACTTTTTCACTCATCAACTCTGTTCCTTTCACCGGCCTGTCCATTAAAGTCTGCACCAATCACCACTCTCTCTCCCCTGGGTACACTCTCTATCACTTCATCTAACTCACTCCAGAATTCTACTTTCTCCTCCATCTCACAAGCAACATGTGGAGCATAAGCACTGACAACATTCATTAACACACCTTCAGCTTCCAGCTTCAAACTCATCAACCTCATCACATCTGACACTCTCTATCACTTTTGACATGCTCTACCTTCACAACAAAACCTACCCCATTTCTCCTTCCATCCACACCATGGTAAAACAATTTAAACCCTCCTCCAATACACCTGGCCTTACTACCTTTCCATTTAGTTGCCTGCACACACAAAATATCAACCTTCCTTCTCTCCACCATATCAGCTAACTATCTACCTTTACCAGTCATGCTGCCAACATTCAAAGTTCCTACTCTCACTTCCGCTCTTTTATTCTTCCTTCTCTCCTCCTGCAACCAGTTTCCACTTGCACCCTGTTGGCTAATAGCACTGGTGGTGGTTGTTGTTAACCCAAGCCTTGAACAGTCTGGAATTGGAATCTGTTTTGTTGTCCGCATATTTGATTTGGCAAAAGTTTTCCAGTGGATGCCCTTCCTGACATAACCTTACCCATTTGGAACCGGCACCAAAAAATGCACTGGTCTGTGCATCCCTAGTGGCTGGGATGAGAAAAGCAAAATCATTTGTATTATAGCAGCATTTTCCTTTTGTACATCAAAATTCTTAATGTATTTTAAATGATGTGTGTCCTGAGTACATCGCTTTTATATGTGTTTTGATGAATCTGTATGTGTGGAGTGTCTGAGCCTAAGACTAACTGAAATGAAGCACAAAGGCTCCTGCAGTGCATTCTTCACACCTCAAAATGCAGTCGCTAGCACCTGATGGCAAGCTGCTAACAAAAGACACCACTGAAGCCTGGTTTGGCACTTCTGTATAGTATGTCTGTCATGTGAGAGTGTTAAATTATCATGCCTTAATAAAGATAAGAATAGAGTGTTGTCTATGACCGTCATTGGAATAGAGTGGGTTTTATACACTAAGCCAGTTTCAGCTGCATTGTTTCTTGAACAATACGAGCAGGCAAAGCGACAGACAGATGACCCTCAATTGTACTGAAAACATCCTCAGAAGACCAATATTTCAATCCAGATCAACCTACAAAATATGTCATTATTTTTGAGCCTTTTAGGCAGAGTAGAATTACACCTATTACCACTGGATTTATTTACATTTACATTACATTTACAGCATTTAGCAGACGCTATTATCCAGAGTGACTTACAGGTCCTAATTACAGGGACAGTCCCCCTTGAGCAGCTCAGGGTTAAGGGTCTTGCTCAAGGACCCAATGGTGGTAGTGCTGGAGGTGGGATTTGAACCGGGAACCTCTGAATCCATAGGTCCATAGGCAAGTACCCTACCACTAGACTACCACCACCCTATTAAGTGTTATTAACACTGTTTCTTTATCACTGAACCTTTCTGTTTCTCTTTGGTTTGTTTCCCTTTGGTTTTACTGCACATTTCAGCTCACAAGCATGCAGTGAGCAGGGGGTCCTATGTGCGTCCATTGTAAAGCAAATTGTAAAGCCCACAGAAGATTTCGCTGCTGTGACCACTGAATGCCAGAAAGGAGATGCAACTGTTAGATTTATAACTGCACTAAAACAGCATATGCTCCAGCTCTTCCTGACTTCACCCCTAACCTTGATGCTACAAGATTGTGTCAGAAAACCATTAAGCTGTTGTCTAAACACTCTTTTCTCTGTCACTCTCATTCATCCTCTCTTTCCCCTCCATCTGGTCCTCTCTTTCTTACTCTTTATATCTCCCCTTCCTTTTACTGTGCAAGCTGTAAGTGGCAATAATCAGTGCCATCGCACTTGGTGCCAGGCATCTGTTTGAGCGTCTGTGGAGTTCACATTGTGTCCTGATTGCAGCTCCCCCTATGGCTACCGTAGATCGAACTGTTACCTAATTATGTCAGAAAAGCTGCTTAAGGTACAATCCAACCATTTCTACCCTGGACTGGACAATGTAGCCAAAGGTTTATCACACTGTTTCTGTCCTTGTCATTTACAATAAATAATTGTTAGAAGAGCCATTTTCTTCTCCTTCCGGCTGCACCCGTTTAGGGGCCATTTCTTACGGTCCTCTGCATCTTCCTCCATCACACCAACCGCTTGCATGTCCTCTCTCACCACATCCATAAACTAATTATTAGATGAGCCATATGTCCCAATTTGTCTTGTACATATATTTATTTTCTCATTGTGGTCTACATGCTTGCATTAAGATAATTACAATAATTAAACATTACAATTTTCATTTTTCTTAATTTTAAGAACATTTTCATAATTTTACCTCTTCCTCTCCTTCTTGAACATATATGTAATTGCTAGTTTTCATTACACCATAAAAACAGCCAATTGAAAATAAAAGAAGTAAACATGGTATCAAAATGTGTTATTTTTATTTTATTTTATTTTTAATTTTATTTTTATTTTTCACAGTTCAGTTCAATACCATAATTCTAGTAGTTAGACAAAGTGTTAGCCCAGTTGGAAAATACAGACAAAAAAGTTCTATCAATAGTAAAAACATACATAAAATGTATTTCACTACAATAAAATGTATTTCTACTACTATAATTACAAAATTATATCAAAATAATCAGCAAATCAAATTATAACTCAAGTCTGATAAAAATGTCATTATAGATGTAGATATAGATTTTTTTTACTAATTTAAATGCTAATATGAAGGTTAAAGGCTCACTCTGGTGTAATGCAGAGACTTATCTATGGACAATACATATATATATATATATATTGCATTTGTAGAGATTTGTTACATTCCTGCAACCTGGAAATAAAAAACATAAAAGAGAATGCATTTGCTACAGAGCACACGTAACCTCTTTTCCATGGATGTCTGATTTATTTATTTATTTACTGATGTATTTTATTTTATTTTATTTTGTTTTATTTTGACACAAAATAGCTAGCTAATTTCAGGCTCCAGGAACCACTGTGACCCTGGTTGGAATAAATGACTCAGAAAATCAATGGATGAAAGAATGTTTTTATGATTCATTTAAAGACTGAGCAGTATTTTTAACCCTGAAGGGTAAAAAAGGCTTATTTTGACATCACTGATGAATATTACTGAAACTGATCATCTCGTTGAAAAGCAGCTGTTGCTGTTTGGTGGCCTGTGCTGCTTTGAGTGAATGGCTAGTCTTCTTCATATTCTGACTGAAGGAAAAAACAAAACAAAAAATCTACAATGCATATTTTACAAAAAAAAGAGAAAGTTACTGGTGCCTTTTTGACTTTCAGGCCAACCTCTACCTGCCTTGTCAAATGTTAGGCTGTGTAACAGATGTGAATGTAACAAAGAGGCTTAAGTTTGTTTTTTTCTGTACTTAAAGAGGGATTACTCAAGTAAAATCCTTCTTATCATTCTTTTGGGTGACATACCTGACACATCCACCTTGTGTGTCAGTGAGAGAGTCAGAGCAAGCAGGTGCCTTAAAAACCTTTTTTTTTTTTTTTTTTTTTGCAGCACAACTGAAAGGGTTTTTTTTTTTTTAGTTACTTTCACTGTTCCTTAGAAAGATACAAAAGATGAATATCTGCAAGAAGAACACTGAACAAATGGAACATGCGTTTGATTTCAAGAGCAAAGAAAGAATGATGACATAAACCTGGGGTGGCCAACCTTGGTCCTACAGAGCTGTTGTTCTGCACAGTTCAGCAGTTGCCTCCTCAAACACACTCACCTAACCTGGCGGTTATCAGGTGAGCTGAACCAAGTATGTTTGAGCAGGGAAATCTCCAAAGCTGGAGTTGTCCAGCCCCCTGACATCCATAGACCCACTTTCAGAAGTTCCTTGTATTTCTACTCACTGGCCTCTTTATTAGAAACAGCAACCTTTTACTAATGGATCTTCCAAATCAGGGCTGAAATATTTGAGGACAACCTGTTTCATGTTTACATGTGGGTAAATCAAGACCCAGTCATCTAACTACTCCATTAAATAGATCTTCAGTCACAGATTGTAGCCCATCTGTAATCATTTACAATTTTTACCCATTGTCTTCCCCCAGTGGTTCTCAAATTGGTCCTCAAGGAGCCTCCCAGATGGCCCACATATTTACTCTAATTCATCTTTCAATGCAAAGATGTATAGCATGAATGTAAGGTGTCCTTGAGGAACAATTGAGAACCAGTTTGCTAACCAATTGTCATATGGCCAGTTTCTGTACACAGAACCACTGTTACCTAGGTGTTATTGTGGTGGTGCAACATTCTTATGCTATCTGTGCAGAACTGGTGGCAGAAGGCCTTTACATTTTTTATACACAACCTTGACACAACTAGGATGAGAGTGGTCCACCAACCAAATATACCCAGAAAGAAATGTCACTGAAGAAGAGCTAAAGGATGTGCACATGAACTACAGTCTGTAACTCTCCACCAGCAAAGTTGGAGTTACGTTAAACCTACCAGTGGTAGGTTACTTGTCTATGGACCTCTGGCTCAAGAAGTCCCAGGTTCGAATCCCACCTCTGGCACTACCACCACTGGGTCCCTGAGCAAGACCCTTAATCCTGAGTTGCTCCAGGGGGACTGTCCCTGTAATTAGGACATGGAAGTTGCTCTGGATACGAGCGTCTGCTAAATGCCATAAATGTAATTTAGCTCCTTAAAGCTATCTGTAAAAAAGTCATTTGGATTGGTCAATCAAGGTAGTATTTGTATTTTATAGAATTATATATAAATATGCATTGAGAGTGATGAGGATGGACAGGATTAGGAAGAAATGTATCAGGTTGGGATTTGGAGATTTTGCATTGGTTTGGACATGTACAGTGGAGAGACGAGGAGTATTTTGGGAGGAGGATGTTGGGGATGGAGCTGCCAGCACAAAAGAGAAGAGGAAGGACAAAGAGGAGGTTTATGGATGTGGTGAGAGAAGACATGATGGCGGTTGATTTGAAAGAGGAAGATGCAGAGAACAGGAAGACAGAATGGGAGCAGGCCACATCAAAGAAAAAGCATATAACATTAGTTTTTCAGAGGTTAAAGATGCACTCTGTGGCTATTTAGGTTTTGAACATTGTAAATGGGACTATTAATTTAATATCTCATTAAGTGGGCAGTGTCTTAAACGTGAAGAATAAAGGCAGTATAGAGACAGAATAAAAATTTCAGATTTTGCATGGATAAAACACTTAATTGGTCGGTGTCTGAACTTCTGACTGGCACTGTGAGAGGAAATATTTCCTTTTACATGATATCAATAACTACAGACGCCAGCACATACTACTGAGCCAGGCAAAAAAAAGAACAATATCGCATACCAAGCAAACACAAAAACACATAGACAAACACACCGAAGTCAAAATGAGTTTCCAAATTTGCATTGATTATGTTCATATGTGTGGCACGGTGCCCTTTTTAAAGCTTTTCTAATCAGAACAGGAAGCAGTTATGACCACAAGGACGTTGGCCTCTGCAGTCTTTAGGTATTAGTGTTCATTAAAAGCAAAATCCGCATTAATTAGTATGATGGTGTGGGCTGACATTTTCCAATCCTGACGATTGTCATTTACAGCAAAATGGCAGTTCAACAGACTCCTTTAGAGAAGGAACGCAGGGCAAATGTCGTAAATCTCTGCATAAATCTCAAACAGTGTTCCTCATCAATTACTGACAACAGCTCAATACAGGAAGATAACTATCTAAAAAGTACTAATGGATACACGCATGATGATACATGCTGCATTATAAAAGGCTATGGATACATTGTTAGGCAAAGGCATTTATTCAGAGTCTTAACATTAATTAACACAAATCAATCTAATGTGTCTGACCTTATCGTTAATTTACATCCATTTGTATTAATTCATGCATTTGGAATGGTGGTGCTCTTAGCTTTGTGACAGCTGTTTGTTACGTTTGTGAAACAAAAGCAAAAAAGAAAACTATTGCTTTTGGAGCAAACATCTTGTGGTTTTTTTTCTTCTTTTGTTACACATTTGAAAATGTTGGCTACTGTTTCCAAAAGTGGCTAAATAAAACATTTATTTTATTAACCTTTACTTCCACTAACTGGCTGTTTAAAGAAACACTTTACGGGTCAGCTGTGTAAATGGATGATCACACACTGTAGACAGCTCGTCAGCTGCTGATTCTACCTCATTCATCATTGCTTTGTTTCAGATCACAGGAATGCTGCTGAACTGGTGAGAATTTGGGGAGATAATTGTGTTGACTGCAGAAGCATCACTGACACAGTAGTGTCACTAGCAGAAACACCTAATTGTAAACATTTACCGCATACTTTCAGTCACTAAGTGCTTTATTGGAAACGTCTGCCTTGTGCTTCCACTCATTGGCCACTTTATTAGAATCACCTACATATACCTACTTACTGGGGCAGTGGGGCCCTATTGGTTAGGGAGTTGGCCCCAGGATAAGAAAATCACGGGTTCAAATCCCAGACCAGAAGGATGCCCTGAGGTACCGTTGAGCAAGGTATCGTCCCCATCACTGCTCCCGGGATGCTTTTAATAGCTGGCCCCTGCTGCACGGTGTGTATGGGTGAAATGCAGAGGTTGAAATTCATTGTGGCTCACTGTGTGCTGTGCTGAAATAGTAATTTTCACTTTCACTATTTCCACTCACTGGCCACTTTATTAGAAACACTTACCTTAGTAATTTACTGTATGCATGTACAATTATACACTATAGATCATTGGTCAATCTCTAAACCATGCTCTTAAGTTAGTGGTCCAGCACCCTTTTCTACATCCTGATCATTGTACACTATTGAACTGGGGAAAAGTATCTGAATATTAACAGCCATGTTAAAGTATCTGCATTTGTCTTACATGAAATTACTTTCTTCATTAGAACAGTAAGGTTTTGACAATATTTATTCTTTAACAGTGTCAAAGCAGAGTAACCTGCTTTGTATAAATAAAGTGTTGCAAAGGATATGTAAACACAAAAAAGTTCCCTTCAAGTTCCAGTTTTCCCTAATTTTACAGTTTTGTACACCCCGTTAGTTTCTGACCACAGTGCTGCTGTTGAGCATATATTTGGGTTGTGTTTTTTTTTCTGAAAGCAGCAGGATGTGTTTATGAGGATTTGTTTAGCCCAGCAAACTTTTTTTCTACAAGTTTCTATGTATAAAATCCATGTTTTTTTTTCTCATAAATGTTACTCTTTCTTCTTCTTACCACTTTAAATATTCACTTTTAAAGTATTTTCCGAAGGTTTAATTGTTATACCCAAAGGCGACTGAGAACCTTCAAATTTGCATAAATAAAAAAAAATTACCATTCTTATATATTGAGATGTAATAATTATATTTAATTATAATAACTGTATTTAATCTAATTAAGATAAAAAATAAAGCTTTTTTAAAATGAAACAGTTGAGTTTCAGGGTAAGGAAATAAATTAAATAAGTGTGTATGTCTTGAGGGAGAGAACTGTTTTCCCCTGTTTTTCCACGAATTGTAATAAAAGACCAGTGTATGCTTGGACCTCCACCAAGAATTCATAAAGGATGAATCTATAGCTAAAGAGCTGTCAAATTTTGGTAAAGGTCTGTCTCACTTCAGGAAAATTTGGTAGTAAGTCTGGTTATTGATGTCCTTCAGGAGGCTGGCTTATATGCAGCTTAAGGATGATATGGATGATTGGACTTGGTCTAAAGTTCTGATGTCATTAGTTATTCTGTATCTGTTTTGACAGAGTGTGGTTCAGGTATGGGCAAACAGGATCTCTTTCAGGGCCCGGGGCTGTCCCACCTGAACTATTGTAGCCGTTCCCCCAGCAGCTGTTGCACGGCTGCTGCACTTTCTATGTCAACCATGAAAGAGCCTGCAGTAGAGGAACCTGGCTTAGAACAGAGGTTCTAATCACTAAATTGTGGAGAGCAGAACAGAGCGATACAGGGTGGCTCTGCTTAAGCAACTGCAGCCAAAACAGGAGCTGAAGTTGAGGAACATCTACCAAATATTTTACAGTTTATCCATGATGTTAGACACTGATGGAGGAAAGAAGTATTTTCTGCTCTTGAGATTTGAAGAAGATACTGACTAAACTTAATAAAAATAATCAAAAGCATGGCCCCTAGCCTTTCCTGGATTGCACTGTCCTTTACCATTAATGTTTTAAGTCTCATATATGCTTTAAATGATTGAGATTAAGATTGCAATGTATCCCAACAGATGATGTCCAAACAGATTTAGGGATTGCTTAATTTGAGCCTACTAATATTAATGGACACAGTTAGCCTTTTCTGAAAGCTGGACCAAAGAAACCTAAGCAATGGAAGAATGTTTCCTTCAGGATTATACCAAGATCACATAACACTCAGTTAAATCACTGATTCAGAGCTGGGAGAGCTCCACAAGGCTCTCAAGGGTTAGTAAAGTGGCCAGTCACCTGGCATCAATTGTCTTCCTGTCGGGTTCTATAAAGCTTTGTGGGCAGTGTTAGGACAGGATTTTCTGGTTGTTCTCCAGAACAATGTGAGATATGGGAAGCTTCCTTTGAGCTGCCAGAGAGGTGTCCTGACCCTGCAGGCTAAGAAGAGAGACCTGATTGATTTAAGAAACTGGCAGCCTGTTGCATTTGTGTGCACAGATGGCCGGCTGCTCTCAAAAGCAAGCTTTGAGACTGGAGAAGGTGATGGAGCAGGTAATTAATCTAAACCAGAAATACAGTTTGCCATGTAGTGAAAGTGAAGTGAAAGCGACTATTTTTATTGTGAAACCCAGCACAGCACAAAACAATCTGCATTCTGCATTTAACCCAGATACACCGAGCAGCCAGGGGCAGCTCCAGTGCCCAGGGGAGCAGTGACAGGGACGGTACTTTGCTCAAGGGTACCTCAGGGCAACCTACTGCTCTCGGATTCAAACATATGACCTTCTGATCCTGGCACTTAGTACAAAACCACCAGGTCACCACTGTAGAACACCACTGGTGTTCTATTACCCAAACAAGGCCCACATCACTCCACTACTCACCGATACTGCCTACCCATAGACACCCAAATCAAATTTAGATCAGTAACAGAGTGACTTCTTGATCTGCTGCCAGCTATTGAAAGTCAATCATACAGGCTTTTATCCCTTCTCATCATGACACCCGTCTAAAGAATGCCATCAAGCAGTGCCATTGCTACACACAAGGCAATCTCAGTCCCGACAGTTCTCATTCTTGGTATCTGATGGCTGAACAAGTTGCTAAATACTATCAGTGCAGGGCGCCCTGATCTCTCTCTCCCTTCAAGATTCTCTTGAAGACATATCATTTGAGAACACCTTCTCTCCTTTTTTATTTTTTTATTAAACTGGGCAGTAGTGGCCTAGTGGTTAGGGACTAGGTGCCATGATCAGAAGGTCGTGGGTTTTTATCCCAGACCAGCAGGTTGCCCTGAGGTACCCTTGAGCAAGGTACCTTCTCTATCACTGCTCCCTGGGCAGCTTAAAATAGCTGCACCCTGCTGCACGGTTTGTGGGTAAAAAGCAGAGGTTGAACTTCGTTGTGGTTCACTGTGTGCTGTGCTGTGTTTCACAATGACAAGAATTAGTCACTTTCATGTAATGTATATTATGTAGCAGAAAAATTCTGTAAAGCTCTTAATACCCTTACTAAACTACAGCTTGAATAGAGTGGAATACTACAGCTCAACATTAGGTAAATGTAAATGGAGAGCCTGCAGAAATTTGCCTGCAGAATAGTTTTTATTGTGTTTTAATCTCTTTTAATACCGAATTATTTTTTAAGCAAAAACAAGGATGTGCAACTATGCTGGTCACTGGAAAATCCTCATGCCATTGTCACTAGACTAGAATTAAACCCTTTACTTGGGCTCATCATCACTCTAACCTTGAAGAACTGTGAAGAGCCCTCACTGGAGTGTTTTCCCTTGCTGGGAATTGAGGATGGATTTTTGTCAGTTTGAGGAAATCATTTTAAACTCCTGTGCAGGGTGCATGTGAAGGTGCTGAACAAAAAAAAAAAAAATCTTGACAGCAAAGTTGACTCACATTTTAGCATTTTTTTTTTCATAAGACACTGATGACATTAAGCCTGAGTGCAGGGTATACAACATTCTAACTTACCACCGAAACCAATCATTTTGACACACAATACACAAATGACATGATCACCATGGTCATTGATTAGACTCTTTTCGTTGTCATTGGTGTGTCATCAATCGGAGGTTTAATGTCATTGAACAATATGTTGACACCTATTTTTTTTTTTTTAATTCTCTGCTTCAGATATTTTAAAAGAATGAGCACTAGCTATTCAATTTCATTCTTGGTCAGACTAAAACCACATTTTACATCAGTCAGAAAAATAACATAGCAAAGGTTAGTCAAAGACAAAAGGTTTTAATATATTTAATATTTAATAAAAAAGGATTTAATAAATAATATTGTTTTAGATATCTGCTGATCATCTTCCATAAGTTTACCCATAACATCCCATATTTTCAAAGAAAAGGTTTGTCAAAAGTGAGTATTCTATCTCTCTCTCTCTCTCTCTCTCTCTCTCTCTCTCTCTCTCTCTCTCTCTCTCTCAAGCTCCTTTGACCTTTACTTCTTGCTTGCCTTAATTCTGCAAAAAGCAAGGCATGTGTGTGTGTGTGTGTGTGTGTGTGTGTGTGTGTGTGTGTGTGTGTGTGTGTGTGGATAAAGAGCCAAAGTGAGGGACTAAGACTGAGATATTAGAAGCTTTTCAAACAGGGATTATCACAAATTGTTGAAAAAGTTAATGCTGGCTATAACAGAAACGTGTTAGAACACACAGTGCATCACAGCTTCCTGTGTAGCCGCAGAGTAGTCAGAGTGACCATGATGACCCTGCTGACTGTTGAAAATGCCTTCAGTGGACACATAAGCTTTACTGTGTCACTTACCCAGAAAAGATATGGGACCTGGATTCAGTATTGGAAGTAAGCAAACAGGTAGAGGCACCTCTTTAGAGCAACAATATTCCTTAGTGTCAGTTTTCATCTAGAGATGGACCCTCAATGAAAGAACACACAAAAACAAAAAACTCTTCAAGAATGGTTTGAGGACGCATCCTTCAGTAGGCTGACTTTTTTTTTTTTTGACAACCCTTGTCATTGCGAGGTCACGGCACAGCACACATGAACCACAACGAAATTGGACCTCTGCATTTTACCCATGCACACTCAAACCCGTGCAGCTATTGAAAGCTCCCGGGGAGCAGTGATGGGGACGGTACCTTGCTCAAGGGTACCTCAGGGCAACCTATTGGGAAGGGGTTTGAACCCCTGATCCTCCGATCATGCGCCTGACGCCCTAACCGCTAGGCCACCGCTGCCCCGCAGACTTGATTAAATTCTCCAAGATATCAAAGTGAACATGTATAGAATGTGGTCAAACAGAATAGTCCTACCCATTGAGGCTCCACTTCACAACATTCAGGGTTTAAAGGACGATTTACTAACATCTAGGTTTCAAATACTTTGGAGTCACTACTTTAACAGGCCAGGATTTTTTGGTTATGCAAAGAGGAACTAACGTTAAGGCAGTTGGTTTGGCTGTTATGGCTGTTGTATAACTAACTGTTGTCAGCAGCAGTCATGTGACTACAGATCAAGTCAAGTCAAGTCAACTCAGTTTTATTTATATGGTGCTTTTTACAACTGTTGTTGTCACAAAGCAGCTTTACAGAAACTGGTTCTGAGCCCCAATTGGGTAAGCCGAGGTCAACAGAGGCGAGGAAAAACTCCCCAAAACAGGAGAAAGAAACCTCAGGAGGAACCAAGGCTCAAAAGGGGAACCCATCCTCCTCTGGTCAACACCGGAAACAATGAAGGAAAGAAAGAAATTGAAAGTGCATTTCATAATTAATCAGTTTAGCAATGACTTCCAGTAAGCATGAGTTACAGTAAAAGTTGTGTCTGTAGTTGGAAGTTCAGTAAATTAATAGTGGTAGTTCTCCTAGAGTGGGTGGAGCTCTTGTTAATCTTAGTGGCAGGAGATCATGCAGATGATCCAGTCTGATGTAGCTGACCTGAATTTTAGGTGGGGAGAGGAATCTGTTGATAGTTTCGTCAACACGCTGGAGTAGCTGGTATGGAGTTCAGGAAACCCTCGTGGTGACTGATGGACTTGGCCGGGAGGCCATTGCAGTCCTAAGCTGTCCACCATTCAGGTGGTGGACAGCCGTCCATCTCAAACAGAGAGAAAGGAGTAAGATCTGTTTTGGATTCACTTTGTGCAAACCATGAATTTGTAGAGTGCAGTACTATCAGAGTACTGACTAAAAAAGGACAGAACCGAGGGTTTTACAAACACGAGCGCACCCTGAGACACTGGCGTCCCCGCAGGCCTTCATCAACATCAGATCAGTGATGAATGAGATATGAGGTTTAACAATATGTGTTAAACAACTCATGGTCTAGCATGTCCATCCATTATCTGCCGCTTGTCCCAAACGGGGTCACGGGGGAGTGCTGGTGTCCAACCCAGCGCACACAGGGCGAGGACGGGGGACGCACCCTGGACAGGTCGCCAGCCCATTGCAGGGAGGAGCGGGACGGGGACGGCACCTTGCTCAAGGGTACCTCAGGGCAACCCATTGGGAAGGGGTTCGAACCCCCGATCCTGGTCTAGAATGTAAAGCATATATAATGATCTGTAAAATACATAAACAGATGACCAAAATGTTGACCAATTTACCTACAATTAGGCATCAGGCAGTTGGGCTGGTGGTAAACACTTCAGATATCATGTCGTTGGAAAAAAAGCAAAAGAGTTCTGCATTTGATTGAACTCTATTTACACTGACATTGTTCCCTGTCTTACTAGTGAATCTTAATCAACTTCACGTGTGAGGGGATAATATTAAGGCTTAGAAACTGAGAAGGAACTGAAGCGGAGCTTTTCTTCACACTTAGCAACTCAGGAGAGACTTAGGAGACTCAGGAGAAGACAAGGAAGAGAGAAAGGGTTGAACAAAATGGATCAGAAACATGGATAATATAATGTATAAATTGAGGACTTTCTGATGGACTTATAGTTTTCATGTCATGCATGACGTAAATAAATCAAGTTATTTTTGCATGATCTATCACATTTATGTAGCTCAAGATTTCAATGATCTCATGAAAAAAGACCTTCCTGCATTTCTGCTACAGTTCCCTTAAAGTGATTATTCATGTCATTATAAAACAGAGCAGAGAACAAAGTGAGACACAATGAAATTCAACCTCTGCTTCTTACTCAAACACACACACGTGCAGCAGGGGGCAGCTATTGAAAGTGCCCGGGGAGCAGTGATGGTGACGATACCTTGCTCAAGGGTACCTCAGGGTAACCTAATGGTTGGGGACTTGAACCCATGACCTTCTGATTCGGGGGCCAACTCCCTATCCACTATGCCAGCTCTATAACCACTTAAACACATTGTATAATAGTGTTTCCTGGACACAGTACATTTGCACATTTGACAGATTTCTTCTTTCTTTTTTATGAAGGAAAAAGTACATGAGACAACATGACACATCAATAATCAAATGATCACTTGCCCTAAAATATCTTTGACACAAAAGAAAAATACACCAATGAAATGCACAAATACACAAATATGCATCTTTTATACATAATGGCCTTCAGCTAGTTTGCAAGTTTAATGCCTGGAGTCTGCAAGAGCAAAAGTGACCTCTGTATTTTTGGGTGTGTAGGTGGGGCCTCCATCTTGTCTCATTATGCAGCATGATGTAATAGATTTGGCAGTGAGTGTTCTCCAAACATGTTGAACTCCAATGGTAGCTGTTGCATTAAAAGAGGATTTCTCCCTGTACGTATGTATATATGTATAAATAAATATATATGCTATATATATATATATTTATATATATACTTATACATATGTGTGTGTGTGTGTGTTTACATTTTAAAAATTTAGATAAACTGTTCAATGTACAAGGACTGATCCTTGCTGATACTATGATACTAGACTAACATGTAGTTTGGCCTCTTAGCTCTGCTATCCTGTGAAAATCACACACCTCCAAATACCACCCCCGCATAGTCCCACACCCAGAAATAGACACCACCTTTAACCAATTATCTCCTTTTCTTTTTTCTGTTAGTTTGTGTTGCTCTTGTTTTCCCTCTACCTCATCTTCTTTCTTTCTATCACAACAAATTAGGCAACTGTTGCCTGGCAGTGCTTTTTAAACATTTTTCTCTCGCACACACATGCGCACACAAATGCACAATAAGAAGGTAGTTAATCTGATATGTATGTGCAAATAGAACTGGCAGTCATATATGAACCATTCTGTGAGGGAGGAGAGCAAAAATGCCCTTTTCCCTTTAAATAACTTTCCTCTTCCTGCCGGGCAAAACCCTGATTACAGCTACACATCACAATCAATGTTGAAGCTGACTTAGATATCATTGAAAGTTCAGAACATCAAAACTGAATCTCTGACTGTGTTATACATAAAAAGGTTTTACATAAAAAGGTGTGTTTTTTCAACTGGTTCTGTTTTTGCTCCTTGAGTTTCAAATGAGTTTCAGAATTCAGGGTATTTTGATCAACGAACGAAATCAAACCAGCGTGTGAGTGGATTGATAATTTATAGAAGATCATAGTTTTGCTCAGAGCTCAAGGTAGTGCATACACTCCCAAAATAAATCAAACAGCAAGTAGTCCTGAGGTACCCTTGAGCCAGGTACTGGCCCCATCACTGCTCTCTGGGCACATAAAATAGCTGCCCCCTGCTGCACGGTGTGTATAGGTGAAAAGCAGAGGTTGAATTTTGTTGTGTTGTGGCGTGTTTCACAATTACAAAATAGTTACTTTCACTTAAATATATCAAAGGTCCAGCTCAAAAGGCACTAAATGTGTGAAAGGAATTCCCTAAAGCAACTTTCCTTGGCTGGATTTCATTTTTTGATCTGTTCACAAGATGCTATCAATGCTACCAAAGCAGGGTGGGGAAGAGTTCACATCTGCCTCTTCAGACACACATACAGATATTGTGCACAAACATCAAGGCAGATTTAGGTCCAGATTAATCCAGGCACAGTGCAATAAAAAGGCTTTCCTGCCACCTGCCACATGACTCTAAGTTGTGCCCATTAGGTGGAAAATTGTATTTTATTTATTTAACTTTCCTTTAGGTCTGATTAAGACTTTTCTGTATCCTTTGTTGCTTTTTGTGAAGCTGTTCTTGTCTCTTCATCTTGACTACTCCGGTCTAGAATTAATAACAATTGTTTTTTTTTTGCTGCTTGTCTGTCAGTCAGTCTGTCTGTATATGTCAGGCATGGCGGTCTGCACAAAGATGTGCTTGCATTAAAAAAAGATTAAGCAATGTTCATGTCACTGGATGGCTTTGAGACTGTAGAGTGTAAACTTTAACACAGTAAAGACGCTAGCTAGTCAACCTCACTGCCCAGACTGTTCTCTGCTCAAAAACTTATAATAACCTCATTAAGTCTTATTTTTTGTTATGTTTCAGGTAATTCAGCGTAGGGAGGATGGGTCTGTAAATTTCTTCCGGGAATGGGATTCTTACCGAGATGGATTTGGCAAGATTACTGGGGAACACTGGCTTGGTAAGTGTTGAGAACCAGAAGAAAAGCAAGGCCAATACAACCAAAATATATATTGTTTCAAATAAGTTTTAGAATTCAGAAAAGCAAGGCTAATGCAACTATATATATATATATATATATATATATATATATATATATATATATATATATATATATATATATATATATATAGTCAGTCAGTCAGTCATTTTCTGCTGCTTGTCCCAAGCGGGGTCGCAGGGGAGTGCTGGAGTCCATCCCATCTTACACAGGGCGAAGGACGGGGGACACACCCTGGACAGGTCGCCAGCCCATCACAGGGCAGAGCATGACGTGGAAAGCATTTTGCTCAAGGGTACCTCAGGGCAACCTATTGGGAAGGGTTTCGAACCCCCGATCCTCCATGCGGCCAATGCCCAACCACTAGGCCACCACTGCCCCCTAAATCTATAAATCTATATATAGAGGTTGGTTGATCAGACACTGACTATAATCCTACAAAATCCCTGACTTTGTGCAAGTGTACCTAGAAGAACTGATGCTGGTTTGTAGGCAAAAGGTAGTAACACCAAATATTGATTTGACATTATTTATATTTCTGAAAGCATTCTTTGTTTATAGCATTTTTTCACACCTGCCTAAAACTTTTGCACAGTACTGTATATATTTCTATTCTTCTTCCTTCCTTGATAACGTTGAAAAAGTTAACAAGGAAAAAATGTTATCTTTTTGAAGGTATTGTGGTAAATGGGCAAGGGTGAATAGGTGAAAAAGCTGAAAAGTGTGCTTTTGCTTTCTTTCTTTTATTTGCCCATCTATCCATGAAAAAGACTTCATTTTGTCTCATTTTGTCTGTGCAGTGGACTGGCTTTTGACAGTCAGAATGCTTTAATTAAGTGTTAAACCCTTAACCTCGCAGAGAGTATTAAATGAGGTGGTTGTACCCTACGTGCACATGCTTGTGTGTGTGTGTGCGTGTATGTGTGTGTGTGTGTGTCTGTGTGTGTGTGTGTGTGTGTGTGTGTATGTGTGTGTGTGTGTGTGTGTGTGTGTGTGTGTGTGTGTTTTTCTACACTGAGGGTTGAGTAGAGATGACAGGCCTTTCGGACTGTATCAGGATGAATGGCATGAAGAACGGCAGAAAAGAAATGAGTGGGAAGGGAGGGGTCAAGAGGACAAGCAAAGGAAGAGGGGAAAAAATTTCTTGGGACACGGAGAGGTTTAGAGGACAAAAGGATAGAAAAGAATATCTCTAAATTAAAAGCCACACGTGCATTCCTGGATTTGGTCGGTGATGTTAAGCCAGTGCATACCGTGGTGACATTCTGCATCTCCAGCTTTAGTGCTGCTCTCAGTGCTGTCATTGCTTTATCTACGCTTATATACATTAGTTGTATCTTCATACTTTTTTCAGCCTTTTTTTGCACATGGCCATTGCACTCGCAAGAACATTTCTGAAATATCCAAACAGGAATGGAAATACTGTTTATTAACATTTTTGGCAAAGTCCAATAAGTGTGCTTAAACTTGAAATTAAACCTGAGGGGCTCAAGCCTGAATTCTCTAAAGCTTTTTTGTAAAAAGTACTCTATGAATAAAACTGACTGGACATCTTGGTTTACACATAGCATGAATTAAATAAAGTACCCGGACAGTACATTTTTATATCCAACATAATGCAGCCTGTACCTGGGAAAGTAAAAATAATTTGATCTATTTGATCTAATTTTATTTAATAAATTGTGGAATAAGTTTGCTCCTTAAAACAGACAGTGAATATGAATTTCAGGAGCTGCCATCAAATATATATTCTCAAGCCAACACACTGATGGGGAAGGTACTTTACTCAAGGGGGCCTCAGGGTAACCTACAGACGTTTAGAACCCACAACCTTCCAGTCCTGGGGCCTATTCCCTAACCACGAGGCCACCACCCCCAAACAAAGACATGCATATGAGATGATTTTGAGATGCTAATTAGCCCTCTAATTACGACTATACATGTGTGTCTGCCCTGTGATGGACTCCTGACATGGTGAGCGATTCAAACCCATGCCCCCAAATAGACTGCATTGTAACCAGGTTAAGCATCTTTAAAAATATAGTTGCTATGCAAGGATGTAGTTGTTCAGCAACAAATTTGGTGGTACAGTATCATCTACAGGAATGCTAGAATACAAGGTATCCCAACAGAACATTTTTCAGAGCATCAAAATGCCAGACCAGTCATTCCAGAAATGCTTTTTCACTGTCGTCTAGCCGTCACAAATTTGTCCTTGTCTGCGTTTCTCAGACCCTTTTCCCCATTCAAACACATCAGCTTGAAGAATTGACTGCTCAGTTGTTGCTTTAAATATCCCGTCCCTTGGCAGGTGCCAATGTAACAAGATGTTCAATGTTATTCAATTCGGCTGTCAGTGGTTTAAGTATTAAGGCTGATCGATGCATCTTGACACTGGGCTCATCAATCAGGTTTTAGAACTGGAAACGTCATGTCAATACTTTCTTTTTGTTGAGTCAATAGAAAATCTGAAGATCTTTCATGAAAATGTAATGTTGTCTTCAGAAGTTGAGACTTCTAAATGTAAGGCAAATAGGATACATTACATACCTATGTAGTTCATTCTGTTGTTAAGGAACAACAATAAAAATATTAAAATACATATGTAATAAGAATGAATGCCTAGTGACCTTAATAACTCTTGACCTCTATAGGTTTAAAATTGCGACACTTACACAGGAAGGGTCAGATTTGCTTGAAGATGATAAGCCATTGCAACCACTGACGACAGTCTGCTCTTCCAGCTCCAGTGAATTCTTGTTTTAAACTCCAATTGTGAACATCAAGGCACACTGCTGTATGCGGACGTGCTGTGTGAAGTATTGGTTTTAGCGTAGGTGGTACAGCCCTGATCAAGCATCTCCCCAGACATCTCTATGTTTGCAATTTGTCTCCTTCCATTTCTTTCCCTTCTGATGACGTCCAACGGAATACCCAGCAGTGTCACCATCCTGCGTGGGCAGCTCAGCTTGCATGTCTTCAAAACTTGTCTCCAAGTAATCTTTATGCTGCTGTTCCTCCCCATCTGGACCAACGTGGTGTAATTGACCATGCAGGATTTTTTCAGCCACGTGTTTCAAGTAGTTTTTTGACGAGATGATCAAACCAGCACCCTCACTGCTGGCGTTTTGAATGAAACAAGTTGTGTAAGTGGATGAGGTGAGACCAAACTTTCATCAAGGACACCTGAGAAGACAGAAAGCATGAAATGTGTCCAGTAACTTTAAAAGATTTATTTTCCAGGCTGTAAACAAATAGTGATTTGATGGCTAGGTGATAATGTAAAAAAAAAAAAAAAAAAAAAAAAACCCTATGCCTCCAATAATTTCTACTATTATTAGGTTTTTTAACCCTTTTTGATGAAAACTAAGAACCTATACAAACTCAATTTTCAGGTGTTTGCTCCCCCCTATAAATATCAAGTGAGGTGCAATATGGTGTAATCTCTCACTCACTTGTTCATTTTCTTAGCCTCTTGTTCTGATTAGGGTCATGGGCGATTCTGGGCGAAAGGAGGAGAAACACCCTGGAAACACCCCAGTCCAGAGAGAGAGAGAGAGAGAGCGAGAGAGAGAGAGAGAGAAGAGATGCAGATAAGGTTAAAAAAAAACACTGGATCTGAAGACCAACGTCCAAATTTAAACATCATCCACTTTATTAACAAAATTATTCTGTACTTCCTTGAACGAACAATTGAAAAAGTAAATAAGTGAACAGCAATACTGTTAGGATTAACTACTGAATATTATTGTATCCCCCACAACCTAGGTTAGAATAATTGGCTCAGATAATGGCTGGATGGCCAGATGGACTTTTGTCAAGTAAATTGAACCATAGACCCATAAAATAATGGGATCATATCCTTTTAGGACCATGGTGATTAGGACCATCACAAATGTATTTATTTAGGTTTCTCTTGGTACAGGTTATTCGGTCATCTAATGATAATGCAGTAAGACAGGCAGCAGACAGAAGTGTGAGCTAACGTCATTAAAATGATCACATCTGACTGAGTCGCATTAGAACAAACTCAACACTGGAATCTTGCCGGGATCATTAAACACATGCAAGTAGTGAGCTGGAAGAAGTGAGCAGCATAAATGATAATGTAGAGCACTGCAAGAGAGAGACAGTGTGTTAGGAGTGTTCTGGGAAAACCTTTAATTTATTCATAATTTAAAAATTCCAAGAAGATTAACTAAATAATAGTGTTTTTGGCCCTAGAACATGGTTGAAGCGGATCTTGTGAGCCACGTGGAACACAATATGGAGCAAAAAGGTTACACTGGTGTAGAGATTTTTTGAGGTGCTTATGATTATCTGTCCGCTAACTCAGTAAAACAGCCCGGCATCAGATTATAACCAGTTAATACCTGATAGCAGATGAAAGTCTAACCATTCCCACAGACTGGGTAAACATTCTCTTTGTCACTGAAAATACCCATCAGTCCAATTTTGTTCAACTGAT
>CM029371.1:8424340-8451840 GCA_017165825.1 Hepsetus odoe
CATATCTTCTGCAGTTCATGTTACTCTGTTTGATGGAGCCATCAGGGGATTTTTCTGATATTTCTGTCTTTATTTATTTTCTCCACCCCCTTCTCTCCCTCTTTCACTATCAGATGTATCACAATGGCAACGTTGCCCTGCAAACACATGAAAACATTTAACCTATGTTAGTGCATGTCAATAAGAATAGTATATGTCAATAATACACAGTGTGTTTATGTATATTTTTATATAATTGTATATTTTTAGTTTATTAAAGGTTAACAATCTGTTTAAAACCACCTAGTGTACAGTTGTGACAACAGACAAAATAAGTTTAGGAACTGCTGGTATGGTGGTGCTGGTGGTGGTTTGGTAAACCTTAAAATATATATATATTTTTTTGCAAACAGTCCATTTAGAAATAATGCTGCGAGAAACCAAACGGAATAAACATTATTATGCAATATCATAGCGATTTATTCCCTGAAGTGTATCAAAGCAATTAAACTATGGCTTTAAAATGCCAATAGCCATCTTTAAACAGCAGAAGTAGTCAAGTCAAGTAGGATTTTATTGTCATTTCAGCCACATACACAGTACATAGCGAAATGAAATAACGTTCCTCCAGGACCCTGGTGCTACACATAAGACACGACATGAGACATGACATAAGACAAACAGACCAGCAACAGTTTATAAAAATAAGAATTGTCTAAGATAAGGCTGATTTACCTCTAGCCCAATCTGTGATTCTGTGACAAAATAGTGAAATGCCCCTTAGATTCATTTGTCTTTTGAGCTCATTTGAATTCCACAGTATTTAGCTTCACCTTCCTCTAATCTGTGGTTAGTTGAAGCAGGATTGAGACTGATTGATTGCTTAAAGTCTTGCATAAAATCCTGCATATCATTATTAAATATGCGGCCTTAGTGGTGACATTCAGTAGTAGCTGTACAGTATTTTTAGTTCAAATTGTGAGCCATAAATGGGTGTTTTTAGTAATTAGTATAGGTTAGCCCTCCAATTCAGTATTATTACTTGCCATCCCCATCTTGATGCTCTCCAAACACATTAAAAGCTTTGAATTTCCGTGCATGTTTTGCGTATGAGAATACATCAGCATGGGATGCGTCTTATATTTATCATCCGCCAGCATGCGCCATGTGGCATCATACAAGAAAGGACAGATGTGAGCTCAACGTGATTTATTTCGACATGACGAACACTGGAGAAAAATATCTATGACTTCCCTACCTCATCAATAATTTGGTGCTTGCTCTCTCTCTTGCTCTCTCTTGCACATCTTTATCTCTTTATCTCACCGGCTTTTTGTGAGACTTTGCGAAGCAGGCAGAGCTCTGTTAACTTTCTCTTCTTTTTTTTTTTTGATCAATAATTAAGCACACAAAAGTGTTCTATGTGAACCTCAAGCAATCTCTGGTAAAATAATTTCTGCATGGAGGGAAGGATCCTACTGTTTTGACCCTGATTGAAATCTGAGCCCACATCTCAAACTAGCTATTTTTCCTGCACTTTATTTCCTCCCAGGATTTATTCATGTCTTCTTAATTAAAAAAAAAATAGATTAAATTTAAAATAATTCATTATGACCCATCCTCTTTGAGCCTCCTTTTTGTTTTATTTGTGACTACAGTGGAGGAATTTATGATCACTGAAAAACAATTATCTGGATATTTATTTCATGTTGAGCTGCAATGAAATTCCATGAAAACACCAGAAATGCTGCACATGGTCCAAACAAAGTAGCACAATGCCATAATCCTTCACAAAGGCTAAACAGCTGAGGCACAAGATGAGAAAATGTAGCAGAAAGCAATATTTCTGCTACAGTGCTTCTGCTACTGCTTTTCAAAAAATAGTGAGGAACCCTCGTGGCCTTCTAGGTCTTCAGAGAAGGTTTTATTATTTGTGGGAACTAAAGCGAATGAAATATGTCTTTTTAATTTAACAGAATCATCATGTTTGGTGTATTTGAGCTCTAAAGCACTGTAGTAACACTCAGGTTGTAAACAATAGGGTTAAAGGCTTCAACGCACAAATGGATGTTTCTCTAGGTAGAATATATGCCAGCAACAACACAATTTGGTTTAACTACCAATATATACTTAGAAACTAAGGATTCAGCCACAATATTATTCACAATGGGTAAGAACAGGTTTTTTGATGAAAATTCACCTGTTCCATCTTAGAACCAGATTTTAGTGTTGAAAGTGAAAGTGACTATTTGTCATTGCACAGCACAGCAAAACACAATGAAATGCATCCTCTGCATTTGATTCATACACTCCATGCAGAAGGGGGCAGCTATTTAAAGTGTCCAGGGAGCAGTGATGAGGGTACTTGTCATGGGTACAGGCCTGGGATTCAAACCAAGATCCTCCCAAATCCTCCCAAACATCCTCTCAAACCTGGGGCGTAGCCCACCACTGCTGTCCCAAGGATTATCTTCTGCATAAAGTTCCTGTTTCCCTCAGTACTGTAAGCATACTCATGTCTGGGCAGGTCCTAGTTCCCAGAAATCAGTGTTTTTTTTACTGAAATAATGACTTTAAAACTGCACACACAAGATCTGTTAATAGCTTTGAATGTTCATGTGGATTCTTTTTTGGTGACAACCTTATGTCCATCAGCTACAGTAGTATTAGAAATACCATAGAGACATGAGCAGAGCTTTGACGCTAGTTTTAATAGTCATGGTTTCTGCCCACCTGGTTGGCAAAACAAGGCTTTCTTTCACTGTCAACCTTTTTTTTTTGTTTGTATAATGAGTGTTGTTAAGCTTGAAAGCTGGATAGTTGTCTAATTGGCTGAAGATGTCTGTGCTTGTGAAGAAATCCAACAGAAGAAGAAAGATCAGAGGTGGAGATGAATGATAACCAGTAGTTCATAAGTCTTTGCGACAAACATTTCATGTGAGAAAATAAGAAAATAATAATGAGAGATAAAAGATTCTGGTATTTTGATGATTGCATTTTGTCTGTAAGTTTGTAAACTTTTATCCTGATGGCAATATTAGAGGAAGCATTTTTCATTAGATATAAGCAGACATTGCTAAAGTTTTTTCTGCTTAGTTGGGCTTCAGTTTGGGTTTTGGGAACACAGTCTTACTTTAGCAAACAGTAGAGCATTGCAGTGAAGTTAAAGTGACTATTTGCTATTGTAAAACACAGCACAGCACACAGTAAACTCAACTAAATGCAACCTCTGCATTTAACCCAAACACACAGTGCAGCAGGGGCCAGCTATGTCCAGGACCCGGGGTGCAGTGATGGGGACAGTACCTTGCTCAAAGGTACTACCTGACAGCCTACTGGTCCCGGATTCTAACCCACGACCTGCCAATCCTGGGATATAGTCTTTAACCACTAGGCCACCATTGCCCCAAATAAACTGATATGAACAGATCTAGATTTCAGCCAGAAGGGAGAGAAGCGATACCATCATATGGTGAGTTGAGGTTAATCTGTACTATTGCACCTCCTGGAGTTTTTCATCTGTGCATGTGTGCATGAATTTGGAAGTGGTGCAGGCAAAGCCGACACACACACTTGCTCAAGGTCGTGTGTTTATCAAGAAACTGAATCAAGATTGCAGTCATGTTTAACAAAAGAAACAGACGTTTAGGCAGCACCAGCAGACATTTGCTAACTTTGATCTGAGCAGAACACAACACACACACGCACACAACACACACACACACACAACACACACACACACACGCACACACACACACATACTTATATACATAATGCTGAGTTGGCTAGAGGCACACCTAGAAGCAATTGCTAATATAAACATTTTGGTGGTACATTAATACAAACATTAATGAGCCACTTCATCATCTCCACTTTCCTTTTATCTTCATTCTTTCTTTGTGCTTTTTATTAGTTCATCTAACCATTCAGATACACTTTAGATACACAGACTATAGTCCATCTACTGGCTATTCCAGTGGTGGATCATTCTGTGATTATGTTTATCACACTTATCAGATATTGAGAGAAACATACCCTCCCACCCCTTCACACACACACACACACACACACACACATACACACACACACACACACACACACACATACACACACTAAAAGAATGAGTGCACTTTATATAATGCACCAATTCACATTGACTAGGTGTCTTTTGACCTCAAGTTCACTTAGAAATATGATAATTTAACAATGAAGGGATGGAGAGAGAAAGAGAGAGCGAGAGAGAGAGAGAGAGAGAAAGAGAGAGAGAGAGAGAGATAGAGAGAGAGAGAGAGAAAGAGTGAAAGAGAGAGATAATTAGAGTTATCAGTCTAACTATCAGTCTAATCTATCTATCTGTCTATCTATCTATCTATCTATCTATCTATCTATCTATCTATCTATCTATCTATCTATCTATCTATCTATCTATCTATGCTGAGTGAAAACATGTTTCCACTACTGAGGACATTTCAGTCTTGAAGCTTATTTCTTAAAAAATTACAATATGAAGCATTAATTTTGCACAGAGCAACTATAATGTTCCATTAACTTTCATTATTTTGAATTAGTCTTAAAGCTCAAGTGTGAAACTAGAGGTACAACTAGAAGTTGTAAAAAAAAAAAAAATTAAACTGCAAACTACCATATGTGGTTTTCTAGGCTAACCGAAATACTGGGTTAAGGCAAATTGCATAAATCTGGCTTTGGTGATCCCATTGCATTGATGACTTCATGGAGCAAAGTGAAAAGTGAAAGTGACAACACAGTGAACCACAACATCTGCATCTGCATTCATGGTTCCTAGCCAGTAGGACATCACCGCTCCTCATGACTTTGTAACTCTACAATGTAACTTCAGTGTGTATCAGATGCCATCAAGTCCCTGCTACTTTAAGCCAAATGTTTTGGATGTGCCCAAAATTCTCCTACACAAAAAAAGGTTGAGATCTTCCAGATCTTCTAATTACAATAATTGGGATGTTCCCTAACAATAATGGGATTTCCAGACATGAATCACACTGAAATGTATAATCAATCTTCACAGCTCATTGACTCATTCTTCCTGACTGGAACGACTCCTCCCTCTTATTCACGCTGGGTCTGTGAGATAATGTAAACTTTTAAACTGGACAGAACTACTGTCCTGGAATCCTTGAAAATCTTGACAACCCCTTCTTGGACTATTATGCAAATACATTTGCAAATACCTGCAGACTTGCTTCTTTTGGTATCAATAAAGTTTGTCTTTAATAGTTTTGATTCAGATTTTGGTTGCGGATTCGATCATGTTTTCTTCACATTAGGTTATCATGTCAAATGCAAAGAGGTTAAGATATAGATAATGATATATTTCTGTATTGTGTTATGCAATTTGCCCAAGTGATTATGCTTCTCTTACTAAAAATGATAAAAAATGGATTTTGAAGTGATAAATATAATTTGAGGGCAATATGAAACCAGTTCAGATAAGGAACACTCCTCTATGAGGAGGTCCAAGCTTTTGATTTCTACTGTCCAAGGAGTGTAAAATGTAAAGCAGTTATGAGATACTTGATCTCCCAATTGGCAGTAGAATCTGAGCCAAAGGCAAATCTACTGATCTGACTTGGCTCCAGTCAGCCTGTTAGCCAAGGCCCCATGCAATGCCTGTCTCTCAGATCTATGTGGTTAAACTCTATGCAGCTCACATCCATCATTGAAATGCTTTACACACACTCGTCACCATCAGTGCTGTCATTTGCTTCAATGTTCCTTGAAGCGCTACTTGCTATACTTGCCACTTGAGAGCTTTCGACCAACAAACACCAGGCGTGTAAAAATGCATCAAGGCGCACTGATCTGTTCACAACTATTCAACTGGACTAATTACATGGAATAGGAAATAAAAACACCCTATAATAAATACTCTTCAAGTGCTGAGTGTTGTTAGAAATTATGCACACTTAAATATAGTATTTTGAAGTGAAGTGCACTATTTTTTTCTATTCACTCAGTTACAGTTCTGCATTTTAGTGTATGGAAGTGTTTAGTTTGACTATGCCAGGGGAGCCCAAACCTTATGCATATGTTTTTGTGTAGTAAAAAAATCCTACCAAATACAATCAAATAGGGTTATTGTGATGTGAAAGATGAACGGTCCACAGTGATGACTGTCAGTTAAACCGAATTAAACCAAAGAAAAGCAGGGTTAGGGCATTGATTGCGGTCCGGTTCATAATTATGCTGAACTAATTTAAGAAATAAAAGCATCTCTTTATTGCAATTGAATCTATACGGTGCTTGCCATCCGAGATAATTGCATACCAAACAGTACGCTTCAAAGCTTTGGTCTGGGCGTGATGTACGCAGCAACTAATGAAAACAGAAATCTCTCTCCCTCTCTCTCTCCCTCCCTTTATCCTTCTCTCTGCTCTAATAACCCCCATTAGTGTGTGAACCCTTTCTCATCCTCTCGCTCTCTCTATCCTTCTCTGTCACTCTGCCACTAACCTGAGCAACCTTTGATCTTGTAAACATGACCCCAGTGACATCATCTCCAAAACCCCCTCCCAGGGCTGCGCTCACATTGTCAGTTGTCATGGCCATGTGGTTACATGGCGCGTGCCTTCGAGACAAGCCTCCAACCCCCTCCCTATGATTCTTACAGGCAGTTTGTTGTTCCCCAGGGCTTTTCATGCAACACGGCACTGAACCTGAATCTCCACTTGAACGTGTAACTTTGCAGACTTTTGCTTTGCGTTGTCACTCCCAGGTAAAAAAATCTGACTCTAAAATTAATTTATTTAGGTCTAGTCAGTAATACAGATTTCAAAGATTTCTTGCTAAGGCTTAACATAATTAGCCAGTTTATTAGAAACATCTATCATTCCAGTTACAGACTGTAGCCCATCACTCTCCAGGCTCGCCATCACTGGTCAATTAATGAGTTTACTCTCCTGGTTGAATGGTTTTATTCATTCTCCAGCTTATAGTTTTAATGAAGTGTGTAAAAAGCAAAGCAAAAGCACTGTGCCTAATTCGCTCAATAGCCACACGCACTACAATGCCACAACGCCAATGCCGTATGAATGAGCTGAGAATAATCCACTATTCCAATAATATTCCGTCAATATTGGCCCTGACCAATGATGAATGGGGCTGAGGGTTGCTGACCAATTATGCATGATGAGTGAAAAGATACTGCGTGTGAAAAGCCCCTTTCACATGTCTGGGTTGCCACTTTCTTTGATTTTTGTGTTGGAATGGTAACTGTGTAGACGCTTTAACCACAAGAAAGTGTGTGTTAGACCTCTTCAAATCTTGATCACTCTTACATAACACTTGGGAAAGGTATTTAAACCAAATAGAAGTTTATTTCTCCAGCAATTTGAGCATTGTTTGCTAACTTGTCCCCTTTTAAAACTATTGACACGGAAAAATGTTCAGTCTGATTGACAATGTGGGCTTATACAGAGGATGAACATATGTTTTCTATGTTGCATCCACATGAAACAATAATAAAGTGTAATTTTTTTCCCCTTTGGTATGAAAGGTGAAATCTTATGGCCAAAACATTTAGTACACCATAGCAACTACTGAGCAAACTAGCCAGGAATAACATATCATCCTATTAGCAACACTCAAGTAGCCACCATATAGTAATATAGAACAGGATAACAACCTACCATTGATTTTCTTAACCCCTTATTTTTTATAATTTGCTTTGTATTATTATTATTATTATTATTCATTTTTCTGCCGCTTGTCCCAAACGGGGTCGCGGGGGAGTGCTGGTGTCCAACCCAGCGCACACAGGGCGAGGACGGGGGACGCACCTTGCTCAAGGGTACCTCAGGGCAACCCATTGGGAAGGGGTTCGAACCCCCGATCCTCCAACCATGTGGCCAACGCCCTAACCACTAGGCCACCGCTGCCCCCATTATTATTATTATTATTATTATTATTATTATTATTATTATTTTATTTTTTTTATAATTTGCTTGAGTGGTGTCTGTCCCAGTGTCCTAGGAATGGCTCAGCTTCTCTGAGTTATATTATAAGCTTTTTAATAAGGTATTTTAAGTCTTTACCTCCAATCTAATTTTGAGCGCTGAGTTCAGTTAAAGATCAGCTAAAGAACATTGTTTCTAATTCTATTCATATTTCACAGCTCAGATGCCTAAAGACACAAACGACTTAAAATTAATAAAGGTGGCATAGGCTAAACAAGCATAAATGTGGAAAATATGAAGGGAAAATCCTGTGCTTATCTAAAGAACAGATATGAGAATTTGCCTTCAAAGCACACACACTCGCAATGATTAGTGTAGCAGAGGCTGTGATGGTCCTCAGCCTATTATCTGTGCATGGTAAAGATTCAGTGAGTGGTTTGTAGCAGACAAGGCAGTGGAAAAAGTGTCAGAAGTTCAGCATCGTCCCTGAGCTCCATGTACCTCACTCAGTGGGGGAGTGAAGAAATGAGAATGAACTTTAAGACCAGTTGAGTTGAGATTGTGTGAGTGCTTTGAATGCTGCTATCAGTTCTCTAACTTCCCTGTGCACCTTTACTCGCCTGTGTCTATACACAGACACGCACACACACACACACACACACACACACACACACTGTGTTGTGCCCTCCTGTGCTCCTCTCCCTCTTTGAAGTCAGTAGGAGATCCTTTTCTCACACCTCCTCTAGACAGATGCACAGAAAACAGCCACGTGTTCAAAAGATTCCACATTCTGCCTTTGCACTTCTCCATCTTGCCTTCTCCCGTTCTCCTTCCACTCCCTCCTTTCTCCCCCTTTCTCGCTGACTCGCAAGGGGAGCAGAAAGAGCATTATGAATATTTTAACTCTTAAAAATATCATCACAGGCGGAGGGGGAAAAAGTGCTGATATTCCTTTGCTGGGTAAATTTTTTTCCCCCTGTCTTTCTTCCTCTGTTACTGGCAGCTTTGAAATGAAAACACATATTCGTGGTTCCTCTAAGAAACTTAAAAGCATTTGATACAATCCTTTTTTTTTACCTTCTACTACGACATACTTTTTGAATCTAAGCAAATAAAACATTAATATTTGAACCTTTTAGAGCAGCAGAATGAAGAATAAAGCGTCCCGCTGAGCACTGGATGAATTTTTAATGAGCCAGACGCTGATGTCTCATTAGCTGCAATTGAAGGGCCTGATAGACAAATATGGATGGCATTGCCATGTTAATCAGTGTCACTCTGCTATATGGCTACTTGCTGGGACTGAAGGAGGGGTTTGGCAGGACAAGCCAACAGGACAAATGAATTGCTTGTACACACACTCGTCCTAACCCGTCCTAGACACACCAGCCATGAACACACCCTAAGAGCAGGAGCAATTGGCATCTCGAGGGGTGGGACTGTTATGAGGTTAAGTGCCTTGCCGAGTCCATAGATGTGAGAGAGGGGATGGAACCAACAACCCCTCATAAGCATCTCTTATCTAACCATTAAGCCAAAGCTGACCATGATCCCAGTAGAGTATAAGAGTGTCTAAACATCTCCCTCCACCATAAAAACACACTTGTTTTACACAAGTTGCAAATGCTAATAACTAGATTATGTACTGGAACACTTGTCTCAAATGTCCAATATGGCAGTGGCAATATTGATTGTGAAATTTAAAAAAAAGACAATCATGCTATTTTTTACATATGCTCCCATTATAGACAGAAAATATCTATATGCTTCCTCAAAAAAATAGTCCCATGAAGTTATAAGCAATGGGAAAGCTTGATTAGTTGTGTCTAATTAGACAATATCCCACTTTGTGAGCTCTTTAGGGCAGCGGTGGCCTAGTGGTTAGGGAGTTGCCCCCACATCGGAAGATTGTGGGTTCGATTCCCTCACCAGTAGGTTGCCCTGAGGTACCCTTGAGCAAGGTATCGTCCCCGTCACTGCTCCCCGGGCGCTTTCAATAGCTGCCCACTGCCGCACGGTGTTTGTGTGCATGGGTTAAATGCAGAGGTCCAGTTTCATTGTGGTTCACGTGTGCTGTGCTTTGACCTCGCAATGACGAGGGTTGTCAGTTTCACTTTCACAATATGCCATTTTTAGACCAAAAAAAAAGACTTTAAGTTTTGTTTTTTTTTAAACCAAACTTGAAATATGAGTTCCTTCTTTGAAAGCGTAGAAAGTCGTCAGGGTTCCTTACTGCAAAAGATCATGTTAGGCAGCGGTTGGGGAAAACGGCAAGCATAGAATGTATAACTACAGCAAGACATGGTGGATCAATGACACAATGATCAATGACGATCTGAAGACCAAAGTAAAGAAAAAAAGATAAAATCACTGTTATTTGGTATCATGCAATTCCTTCTGGTTTACATACCATTTCACTAAATGTCATTTTTCAGCGGAGCCAACAAGTTTTGAATGAGTGTCCAGCCAATAGGATAGAACTGTTTGAATGATTTAAAAAGTTATTTCCAAAAATTCCTGGAAACGATGCAAAGAATCTGCGCTGCTGTGTAACTATCTGCCCCACAAAGATTTACATGCTCTTACTGGTGTTCTTACTTTTGGAAATATAGGCATTATGTTGCTCACTATGATGAACACACAACTAATGTAGTTTTTTTTTTCTGTTACACTCCAATTTGCAATTCATCCTGCCAAATGAACACACTTTCATTTACCTGTTTTTTATCCAATGATAAGAAATGTATCCAGCTTTATGCTTGCCAGCAGCATTTAGTAAGCAGTTGTCTGCTCTAAATATTGTGAGTCTTTCAGATGAACACATCCTGTTTTTATTTGCTAGTACTTTAAAAATAGCCCAAAGAAATAGCGCGCTAGAAAATGATTGGTCATATTGCTTTTTAGTTGGACACTAAAGCACTGGCACATCCAGTTAATGCATAGGGGCAGCTGTGGCCTAGTGGTTGTGGAGTCGGCCACAGGATCAGAAGATTGTGGATTCAAGCCCCTCACCAGTAGGGTGCCCTGAGGTACCCTCAAGCAAGGTACTGTCCCCATCACTGCTCCCTGGGTGCTTTCATAGCTGCCCCCTGTAAGAGCCCTACCCCGACGGGGCACTAGGGGGAGCCAAACCGCTGTTGGGAGACCTGCCAATCAGGCACGGTGATCAACAGTGATTTGGTTCACCTGTGCTTGGGCTTATTTAAATGCAGAGAAGACGAGTCAGAGTTGCTGGGTCGTTGTTTGACTCAGACGGTAATTCGGTAAAGATCCTTGGGTTTTCTCTCGGGGTCTCCCTGTCTCTCTCGCTTTGTGGTTGCGTCAGTTCAGGAGCTTCGGCTTGTTGTGCTGACTGACGCTGCACCCTCCCTTCCGAGTTTCTTGTTTTTTTGTTCCTTTTGTTTTTTCTACAACGTTCCAGCTCAACCGCTCACCCCTTTTTGAGCATTTTGTTTTCTACCCTTTTTGAGCATTTTTGTTTTCTACCCGTTTTGAGCATTTTGTTTTCTACCCTTTTTGAGCATTTTGCTTTCTACCCGTTTTGAGCATTTTGCTTTCTACCCATTTTGAGCTTTTGTTTTCTACCCATTTTGAGCATTTTGTTTTCTACCTGTTTTTGGGGACTGGCAGCTTCGGGCACTGCATTTGGGTCCAAACCCTGTGTGGCTCCCTGGGTTCAGAGTAGGCCACACCGTTACACCCCCTGCTGCACAGTGTGTGTTTGTGTGCATGGGTTAAATGCAGAGATCCAATTTCACTGTGTTGTGTGTTCTCACAAGGACATGAATTTTCACTCTTTTTTTTCAATTCAAGCAGTTGGTAGAAACCTGGCTTATGAAGCTGATTGACTGAAAAACCACAGGTTGTCTTACATAATGGAGCCATCAGGAACTTTTAGGGTAATTTTGATTTAGCAATTGGCTGTTGTTTGTGTTGAGCCACTGAAGGATTTCTATTTGATATTATGATATTGTGCTTACTTTTGAAAAAGAGAAAGAATAAATGAAAGAGTGCTATTTTCCTGGCACAATCTAACAGACTGTTCTTCACTTTTTGTCATAAAGCTGTTTTTAGTATCTGAAGGCTCAAGGGAAGGTCTATGATGTCTTACTAATGTCTGAATATGTGGGAATAATTTGGATCTGAGATCAGTCTACCCACTGGATTACTCTCCTCCATGTTTCAGCATGTGTGTGTTTCAGTGTGAGTGTGTGTGTTTGTGTGTGTGTGATGCTGGGAGTTAAAGCAGCATCAAAAACATCTCACTCAATATTTGGAGATTAGATGAGCTAATTGAATCGGCTTCGATGACTTGCCTTTCTATTTGATAACACAGTTGTGCTGAATTGTGAGCATTGTTCACAAACGTATCTTAACATATAAAACATTTCAAAATTTGCAGACTCAATAGTAAAGTTAGCTGACATGTTAAAGCTTTGCAGAATCATCCAAATAACTGCTTTAACTAAATGTTATGTATGCTTTAACTGGCTATCCTTATTTGTGTCTTTTTCAAAAAGCCATTCTATAAACACTGCTTTAATTTCCACATGAACTGGTGTGATTAAACTGATGTGGGATGAATAGATGAAAATATGTAAATGTGTTGGCTTTTATGACATGACAAAAACTTGAACATAGGCTGTTTTTGCATCTGGCACAATGAGCACTGAAAAGATTCTGGGGCCTCTTATTGTTCACATGGGTTTCCTCCAGGCGTTCCAGTATCCTCCTACAGTATAAAGTGAAAGTGACCATTTATCATTGGGAAATACTACAAAATGAAACCTCAGCTTTTCACTCTCACACACACGTGCAGTAGGAGGCATCTAATGCCCAGGAAGCAGTGTTGGGGTTGAACTCTTTGCTCAAGGGCACCCCAGGGCAATCTACTGACCTTGGATTTGAACACATTACCTTCCAGTCCTGGGGCCAAGACCCTGACCACTAGGCCACCACTGCCCAAACAAAGAGATGCTAATTTGTCTTCTAATTACGACTATATGTTTGCCCTGTGATGGACTCCTGACATGTCCAGGATGTTTCTCAGCCTTTCACCCTATAAGCACTGGGATAAGTTCCAGCAACCATGTGACCCTGGAAGAGTGAATGATAGATTTTGAAAGTTTTTCTACTCTACATCACATTTTATTTTTAAAAAGTGAAAAAAACTCAGCAAAATCAGCATCACATTAAACACATTTATGTATAATTTATGTAATACAGTGATCACATGGAGAGTGCGAACAACTGGGACTGAACCTTCTTTTGCTGCAGGAATATGTTGAATAACAGTACTGTGCAAAAGTTTTAGGCAGGTGTGAAAAAATGCTGTAAACAAAGAATGCTTTCAGAAATGGAAGTTTTAATCATTTATTTTCATCAATCAACAAAATGCAGTGAATGAACAAAAGAGAATCTAAATCAAATCAATATTTGGGGTGACCACCCTTTGCCTTCAAAACAGCATCAGTTCTTCTAGGTACACTTGCACACAGTTTTTGAAGGAACTCGGCTGGTCAGTTGTTCCAAACATGACTGTGTTTCAACCTCCGTGTGACATTGATGATCATCAGCACCTGTTTGGTAAAACTGGTTGATCAGACACCGACTATAATCCTACAGAATCCCTGACTGTGTGCAAGTGTACCTAGAAGAACTGATGCTGGTTTAACGGCAAAAGGTAGTAACAACAAATATTGATTTGATTTAGATTTTTCTTTTGTTCGCTCACTTTGCAATTTGTAAATTGATAATAATAAACAATCATTATTTATATTTCTGAAAGCATTCTTCGTTTACAGCATTTTTTCACACCTGCCTAAAACTTTTGCACAGTACTGTATGTCTGTATAAGCTAAACTGAATACTAATGCATTTATATTCCTGGAAAAGATCAGGTGCTTTTCAAATAGTGTTGGGGGATAGAGCGCAAACACTTTGTCCTGGGTTGTTCATAGTTTAAAGTGGATTTTTGCTCTGAAATCATTGACCTAGAAAAGTTTCATTCACTTGGGAAGATCAATTTATTGAAAGGAGCCATTTCAAAAGAACGATTTGTTTTTCAGACCTGTTTGCTATTGTGCACATATGGAGAATAAAAAATAAATTATTCTTTTTGACTGAGGGTGAGCTGGTCAATGTGAGCAGCCTTGGAGCTTGAAATAAGAGCTCAAATTGACTGGTAGACGCCTATGACCCAGTTTGAGCCCAGCTAATTTCAGCAAGGCACCATAGGTAAAGTATTGTTTGTTCCAGGTTTGGCATGGGAGTGCTGATGCATGTGGGCCTTTAAGTCTATTCAACAGAGCAGCTGAACATTATCAGTTTCTTTATGTTAATAGTATTTATGGGCTTAACGGAAAAAAACTGTAATACTGTGAAAGTGATTATTTGGTATTGTGAATAATAAAGCACACAGTGAACCACCACAAAATGAATCCTCTGCATTTAACCCATACTTTCTGCATAGCAGTGGGCAGCTACATCCGGCACCCGGGGAGCAGTGATGGGGACAGTACCTTGCTCAAAAAAGGTACCTCCAGGCAACCTAATGGTCTGCAATTCGAATCCACAACCGAATGACCTAGTCCCTAACCACTAAGCCACTGCTGCCTGGGTTAGCTGATCTTAATTTTTCAAGCTAGCTAAAATAATGGTATTTGTAGATACTACTCTTAATATATCCCATGTTCAATGTTTTTAAGGAAGAATTGGTGAAATGCTACTGAAAGATAAAAAAAAAAAAAAGGCAGCAGCATAAAATAACTTCTTGTGGAAATGAAAGGGATAAATCAAATGTTTTAAAATTGTTCTCCATTAAGATATTTTTGTGCTTTTGACTACATTATTAATAATATATCTTAATTTGAAGAGCATCATATCATAAAAGTTTCCCTGTGATGGGCTGGCGACCTGTCCAGGGTGCGTCCCCCGTCCTCGCCTTGTGTGCGCTGGGTTGGACACCAGCACTCCCCCGCGACCCCGTTTGGGACAAGCGGCAGAAAATGGATGGATGGATGGATGGCATTGCTGAATTGTTAATGCGTTTGATTTACCTCTGTGTTAGACTTGTTCAAACTTATGATGAACATGTTATATTGTGGTTGTTTCTGGAAGGCTGATTGAAGGTTAATGATGTCACTTTGTGTTCCCAGAATGGAGAATTAGCCAATGTTGTGAAATCTAATTTTGATACTACGCAGAACAGGAATCTGAAAATGTGTTTTCATTTAAACATGGCATGGCAAGAGGAACATAAGGTGCTTCATCACAGTCTTTATTTAAAAATGGTTGGAATTAGAATAAAACAAGTCCCCTATTTATATTAAAGATAAAAGCATTGTTAAGTTAAAGACGATCTCTCTTTTTCTCTCTCTTTACTCTTTACATACATATATATATATATATATATATATAGTAATAGAGCAGGTGTGAAAATGCTGCACACCATGAACAAGCTTTCAGAAATGAAGTAGCATCATTTATTATCATCAGGCAAAAATGCAAGAAATCTAACAAAAGAGAAATCTAAATCAAATCAATATTTGTGACCACCTTTGCCTTCAAAACAGCATCAATTCTTCTAGGTACACTTGCACACAGTTTTTGAAGGAACTCGGCTGGTAGGTTGTTCCAAACATCTTGGAGAACTAAGTACAGATCTTCTGTGATGTAGGCTTCCTCACATCCTTCTGTCTCTTCATGTAATCCAGACACACTGGATGATGTTGAGATCAGGGCTCTGTGGGGCCAGAAGAACTGATGCCAGTTTGAAGGCAAAAGGTAAAAATACCAAATATTGATTTGATTTAGATTTTTCTTTTGTTCATTCACTTTGCATTTTGTAAATTGATTAAAATAAAACAATCATTATTTATATTTCTGAAAGCATTCTTATTTACAGCATTTTTTCACACTGCCCAAAACTTTTGTTAATAGAATGTATATATATATATATATATATATATATGAGTATATATATATATATATATATATATATATATGTGCTGGCTCCAAATTACAAGTCCCAGACCAGACTCATCTTACACTCTAAAGAAGTTTTTATCATGAAATGGACCCACTGGATTGAGGGATGGAGTTTCCAAAAATGTGGCCTCTGAATTGGTTGTAAGATGGTAGGTTGTATATGCTACCCAAAGGCTTTCAGGCTGGTAGATGTCCAGCAACTGCAAAAGCCGTTAGCACACAATTTATGCTGTGATGAGCATTTTCATGCGCATCAAAACTAGGACCCTCAGCTGTATGGATGAGGGCTATATCTTTATAGTGGTTTTTTTTCCATCAATGTACTGTCAAATGTGCTTTCATCTTTGTAATGATGGGTTTCTGCACCACAGCCCCCACTATAATATTTCTTTCAATGCATTTGTGAATGGACTGTTCTTGCTGATGCCTGATCGCATCCGCTCCTGAGAACCAGCCCATTGTTTGTTTCATACATCGCACTAATGGTGGAGCATCTACTATTGAATCTGTGCTTTCCTCCACAATTTCCAAGTTTTTCCCAGATCTATAAGCAGTAAGCACTTCCTATTTAAACAGTTGTCAGTTGAGCAGTCTGGTACAAAAGCTCCAGCCATTCAAGTGGCCAATAATGAGACTCTTTTTCAAAGGCGCCTACGTCTTTGCTTCTTCCAATATTGGTCCAAAACTAAGGTTGTATTCTGCAGGACAACTTTATGGAAGTATCTGCTTTTTTGTTTCTCCAAACGACTACTTGGATTTTCCTATATTTATCCCATCTATCAGTGTTGACATTTACGAATTGTCCACCCTGCTGAATCTTCTTTGTCATTGATAAGCTTCTGACAAGATCAGTGTGGATCTGGTATTATTTGGGTGTTGAACCCAAAACATTGGTCCTTGAAGGTATGCCATAGTAGGTTGTGTGTTGCTGCTAATAGAGTTACAGCAGCAATGCACATGCCTGTGTTACTGCTAGATTATGGTGGTCCACCCAAAATTATTTCAAAATTGATAATGAATTTGAAAGAGGCCCAAATGTTTCTACATATTCATAGCTGAGCAATTAATACATTATTTCAATAAATGCCTAATGCATTTTGTGTCTCTTTAAAGATAAAAGGTACGCTGTCAGAAATCCATCTACAATTATTTCAGAAATACAAAGAAGTGTCTATGATGTGGCTGTTGCCCCAAAGACGAAGGCTACAATTCAACATGTTGTTCATAAAAGGAACCATGAAAACGATCTATTAGGAGATAACACTGAAGCTCCAGTTTCTTTACTTACAATAGCAAAGTAAGCACCGTAACCAATAGCTTTTCTACAGTACTCCAGGCAAGAGAGAAAAAGGTACAAAAGGTACAGTGGGTTTTTTTTTTAGGTAAAAGGCTTTAAATGCTTCAAATTATTGAACATTGAGGTTGGCTATAGAGATACATATTGTCATCAATTACAATTTTGATCAGCTCTTACATATTTCAGTACTTATGTGCTAATATATTGATACTATACTAATACAGTCATAGGGCAAAAAACAGAGAAACACGTTGGACAGATCATCAGTCATTTGCAGGGTAGATACACTGTGCCACCATCCTGTACCATAATAAAATACAAAAAAAACATGATGTGGGACAATTTTTACTCCAATTTCTAAACAGGAATTGTACAAATGGTTAAAACAGGATCAGTTCACATGTGCATCCCTTTTGATTTACAGTGCCTTGCAAAAGTATTCGTATGTTTGTCATTTACCTATTTTGTTACATTCCAACATGTAATTTAAATGTTTCTCAATGTTACTTTCTGTGATGGATCTGCACAAAAATAGCTTGCTAGTGAAGTGAAATGAGAAAAAAATCTATAAAAAATCATTAAAAAAAAAAAAAAGTTAAACTTTCATATCATAGCATATGATGAATACATCATATGCTATGATATAAAGTTTAAAATTTTTTGCCCCTAAAAAGTCCTGGTGTAACCAACTACCATCACATAACTAGTGAAATGAAGTCCACCTGTGTGCAATTTCTGGCGTCGTCTGTCAGTAAAACACACTCTTTCTGAAAGCGCTCAGAGGCTGCAACACCATCAAGTAAGGTAAGTGCATCACACCCATGAAGACCATGGAGCGCCTGATAAGCTAGGACAGTTGCTGAGAGAAGTACAAGTCAGGGTTGTTAAAAAAATCTAAATCTTGATGACTCTGGAACACCATCAATTCCATCATCTTCAAATGGAAAGAACATGGTACCACAACAAACCTGCCAAGAGAGGGCCACCCACCAAAACTCACAGACCGGGCATGAGGGGCATTGATCAGAGGCAGCATAGAGACCAGAGGTAACCTTGAAGGAGCGTAGAGTTCCACAGCAGAGACTGGAGTATCTGTCCATAGGGACGTGAAATAAGCTGTACACTTTAGAGCTGACTTTATGGAAGAGTGGCCAGAAAATAGCCATTACTTTACGTTAAAAATAAGGAGGCACGTTTAGAGTTTGCTAAAAGGCATGTGGCAGTTCCCCTAAATGTATGGTGGTGCTATGGTCAAATTGAATCTCTGTTACAAAGGAAAATGCTGTCTGGTGTAAACTAACACATCTCACCTAAGAACACCACCGCCACAGTGAAATATGGTGGTGCAAGGCATCATGATGTGGAGATGTTTTCAGCAGCAGGACTGGTAACTGGTCCTAGCTGGCGGGAAAGATGATGGTGCTAAATACAGATATTCAGAGCAAACTCTGTGTCAGTCTGTCGTGATTTGAGACTGGACGGATCCAGTAAGACACTAACCTGAAGCAAACTGCTAAAGCAACACTCGAGTGGTTTAAGGGGAAAGATTTAAATGTGTCCAATTGAGAATCTGTGGTCAGACTTGAAGATTGCTGTTCTCAAGCAAAAACCATCCAATATGAAGAAGCTGGAGCAGTTTCGCCTTGAGGAATGGGCAAAAATCCCAGTGCAAGATGTGGCAAGCTCATAGAGATTTATCCAAAGTGACTTGCAGCTGTAATTGCAATTTAGGGGGGGTTATGCTTGCTGAAGTTTTGTGTTATTTTGTCTTATTTGTTGTTTGCTTCTACAATAAAAATAAAAAAAAAAACATCTTCAAAGTTGTAGGCATGTTCTGTAAATGACATGGTGCAAACTTCAACAATCCATTTTACTTCAGGTTGTGTTGAAACAAAACATGAAAAAATGAGGCACTGTTAAAACAACAATAAATAAAAAACGATGTATATGTTTATAGATGTTTCTATCAGTAATTTATGGAGGAATATAGGAAGTCACTGGGACACAAGTGGAGACACATCTTTTATTCTTTTTTTTTCATAATAACCAAATTTGGGCAGAATGGTGTTTGTTTTGATAAACTCATAAACTTGTAGATGAGCCAGTGTTTGCCAAAAAGGCTAATTCTTATCTGTTTGCCCTGAAAAAGAGTCTTCATGAAGTAGCAAATATTAACATGTAAAAGGCCATAAAACATTTGAATAATCTGAACCATCTAGCAGAATACAAAGAACATGCATGCATGCAATAAACACAAATACAACTTATGAACATGAAATCATAGCATAATGCATTATAATCATGTAAAAAATCAGTGATTATAGCTGTCCTCAGAGTTCTGGGAACAGAATGTAAGGCTTAAACTGTTCAAAGCTCTTATTTTACATCTGTAAACCTTTCACAATCACAAAGTTTAACTTTAGTCTCTCAGCTTTAGTTAAAATTCATCAAGGAGAAAAAAGCGTCCTCTCTGTGGGGCACCACACATACACACACACACACACCTGCACACACACACACAAACACACGCTAACTTCTCACCAGCTAAGTGAGCAATCAGTATGATAATTTGAACCAAATGCTGCTTAGTCCTCAGTGTTAAAGAGACTTAACAATCATGCTTAATTAAAATTGGGGCACACCTGAGTGTCTGAACGTTAGACACAGAGGCGCAGTCTTCTTTCTGAAAAGATAGACGAAAACACATCTCTCTATGTTTAATTATTCCAAACGAGCCTCAGGGAGATTCTCAAGGGCTTAAATTAAGTCAGAATTAAAGTTATGGAAATTTGAGCTGAGAGCTGCAGGTCTCATTCTCTCATCAATCCCCTTTCCATCTCTGCACATATCATGCTCTGCATTTACTTTACAACGGAAAAACATATCAGCTACTCCGGGACACATGCCAGGATGTTGTCCTCTGAACTGCCACTTCGTTTGGCACTTTTCATCCCTTTCATCGCAGGGTGGTTTCTGACCACATGGCCACCGGTGCCCAAATGTTATTTGGGAGGTGGGTTATTATTAGCAGAGTGGTACATGTGTGTATCATCCATGTAGCCTATCTCCTAAAATATTCAGCTAGAGGAGCCCTGTGTGAGAAACTGACTACCTGGGCAGCTCAGCGTCAGAGCAAGGTAAGGTCGCGCAGGCAGACCTTTCCATATTGTTTAAGATGAAAAATGAGAGTGAAAGTGACTATGCGACACTGGGAAAAACATCACATCACACAGTGAAACAAAACAAAGTGCAGCCTCTGCTTTTCACCCTTTACAAACTAACAGGGAGCAGTGATGGGAACGGTACCTGCTCAAGGGTACTTCAGTATGTGTGTGTGTGTGTGTGTGTGTGTGTGTAAAAGGTGTGGAAAACGAAGAGCAGGAATAAAGGAACACAGTTCTGGAAAAACAGTGTAAACATTGCATTTCTTTATTTAGTTACACTGGTGTAAAAACAGAAACAGTGAAAAATAAAATTTAGCAGAAACGTATTATCAGACAGAATTATGCTTAGATGGTTCAGTTGTTGTCACTGGAGATACCCGTGTAATTTTTCATCCCTCCATTTCAAAAAAAAAAAAAAAAAGAAAGAAAGAACCTTTTTTGCCATTCGCCCATAATGGATTTGAAACTTCTCTTATTGATGCTATGTTTTGTGTACAAAAAGTGCAGATATTGAATCATAATTTATGTATTTTATCATTTATTAGCATCAAAACAATTGTTAAAATGTACAGACTCCAAAATAGAAACTGCATTCACTACATGGTTAACTCTTGTAAATACTCTTAAATTTAAATAATGCATTTTTTTTTCTTTTTTCTTTTCTTTTTTGGATACTATTAAAGCCATGAAAACTGTAATTTCATTAATGAGTAATTATAATGCATAAAGATAGGTGTTGGCTGCCAAATTACTGAACCTCATTCATCAAGACTGTTTAAGGTCAGATCCTGCAGGATATTGATCTTATGTCAGTCAGCTTCATCACAGATTCATCACAGACCTTCCTGTTGTGCTTTTTCTGTTTAAGGTGCTTAGTACTTAGGTACTTAGTAGTCCGTGTTTACAACACAATTTTCAAAGCGTTTTTATAAAGTGAAGGTTGCACACAAAAATGCCCAGCAGGTACACGCAAGAGTTAACAGCAGTCTTTTTAATTTTCATTCTTTTAAATAATAAAACATCCTTAATTGGAAAGATATCGCTCATCACTGACAAATCTAGGTGAGCTGAGTAAACAGTGTGCTACTTCCCAAATAGGCTAGATCATTTTGTCACCTCAATATTTACACTAGTCTCACTTCATCATCTGGCAACATAATCCAAGCTTCATGTTGATATCCGTGTTCACAGACAGTGCCAAGAGAAATTTATGCATTTAAACAAAACAAATCAGTTTTAACTCACAACTTCATAACTGGCAAGAGTCATGTGGGTTCATTGGTAATTATGTATTTTCTCTTTACACATTTTCACAAAGATATTCTCTTTTCAAATATCACAACCGGGACACTTATCATTTCTAGCAACCCCCAGCAATGGCATGTGAATTTATCGACGATCACACACACACACACACACACACACACACACACACACACACACACACACATACACACATTATAGACAGATAGACACACATTATAGGGTGGACGGACAAGCAGACAGACAGACAGACAGACAGATATGCATAGATCAATGGCATCTGTCAAAGGATAGATTTATGAGGCGGCAAGTGAACTGAAAACAAAAAAATGTAGCACATCTTATCGTACAATTTCTATTGATTTGTGTTTAATACAAAATAACTTTTACACATGGTGCTTTTAATGAATTATTTTAATATAGTATGCATTATGTAGAAATGTATTTCCAGTATGCTAAATTGAATGAAAACCTACGTTAAGTGCAAAAATACATGCAGAATTCTTAGAAAAGAATTCTTGTTTGAGCATATGTGCTTTTTTTTTTTACCGGGACCTGCGGTGCAGCTGTTGTTTGCAAACAGCCTTAGTAAGGGTACACATCTCTTTGAAGTTCTTAAACTCTTTTCATCTCCTGTCTTTCTGATGCTAAAATGTGCGCTTTGGGTGTGTGTGCTTTGGGACATGCAGCCCATGTGTTTGTGTGCTTGCTTGTGTGCTAAAAGTTGGTTTAGTTGCAGTGTCCTGTGTTAGGTTTTCAAGTCTGGTGGGCTCTTTGTATTTCAGTCTGTTTGTCCCAGTATGGATGACTCTGTCAGTGACTTTCATGAGTTCACTGCTTTTAATGAGAGCACTTCATGGAAAAGTACTGGCCAAGTGTGCTCACGCTTGTATGCCGTCGCCTCAGGCGCCACTCACGTTACAGTTTGTAGCCTGCTGTTAGTGCTGCCGCTTAGCCAGAAAGTCAACAACACCATCAAAAGAAAAGCACGAAGTGTTTGTCTGAATTACCTTTGTATCATCTGTCACCCACATGCATGCACACCCAAACAGACACGCTTGAAGGTTTAGTTCTCTGTGTGTGTGCAAGCAAGACAGTGGCCCCAAATGAGGGAAACCTGCATCTCTTTCAGAAGGACTCATCATTTTCTGGCAGGTGCCCATGGGTTTCACTGATGATTTGAAGTCAAAGCCTTAGATACAGCAAAGCATGAGCAGAATGGGATGTGCCTAGTGCCCCCTTACACCCCCAATTGCAAATTTATATATTCAAGTCAGCACTGAGTGTTTCAGCCACTTCTGTGCTGTGAATATGAAAAAGTAAGGGACAGCTTTTCCGTCCCACCCCCTACTGTTTTTGAAGGGTTGTTTAAAATGAGATGAATACATGTTTGCTTCATTTTTTCTTCCTCTACCTGCTTAAAACCTCTTCTGATCCACAGAAAAGCAGCTGCCAGGGTAGTGGGACTCTTAACTTAGGCCAAGTGCCTCAACTTCAGCTGTTGTGCACGAAAGATGGATGTGCAGTTCCACAACAGGGGGGGGGGGGGGGGTGGGGGGTCTGACTGAGTGAACTCAAGCCCAAAAATGCTTTGAACCAACCTGACATACAGCATACTGACTTGTTCAGAGTCCAGCAGAAACCTATACAAAATTAACTGAACCAATGTGCCAAATAAAATCTGACAGGAAAGCCCAGGGTTTTCATAAAGGGACAATAACAGCTACTGTAGGATCTGAAAACTAAAATATATTACAGTAAAAAAATAAAAAATAAAAGCTGTAAGGAAAAAATCACCTTTACAATATTGAGTTTTATTTCCCACTTGTAATAGTCTGTTCAATGAACATTTGGTGACACAGAATAAACTCTCTTACATCATTAATACACACAAACACACACACACATATATATATATATATATATATATATATATATATATATATATATATATATATATATATATATTATATATATATATATATATGTTTGTGTGTGTGTGTGTGTGTATCTGTGTATTGATAGAATTTTAGGCTGCACTATTTTCTAGTTATAGTATAGGGTAGTCTATAGGCTTTGTCAATCAGGTGAACATCTAAGACTAAAAATGGAGGGCTGGTTTTAACAACCCAGATGTATTTCAGAAAATGACTCGAGCACAACCTACATTTGGAAAATTGCATCAACAGGTCATGTATTTCAAACTTTCAGACTGACTGTTAGCTGCATGGTTTTGCTTTACATTATATATATGACACATAGGATATCATGTGAAAAACTTCCACATTCGACAGCAGTCTGTAACAGTAATGATCTTCTATTCAGTGCTACCAAGATAACTAAATATGCACTGATGGAGGCATAAAGGAGGTCTATGTTTTCTGTGTTGGATAGATTATGCACTTTTCAGGTGCAGGATCCAGTATTCTTATTCTTTTTTTGCACTAAGAACATTTGAGAGGGAGCCTTTGTTAACTCCTTTGAGAGCAAGAATCAAAATGTGTAATTAGATTTGGAACCAAACCATAGATTTAACTCGATTTAGATGAAATCAGTAAAGAATACATTCAGTCATTCCTGGCAAGTCATTTGTATGCTGAAGCAAGACAAGCCTCACAAAATGTAGACCTTTGACAGCTCATTGCTGCAGCAGATGCAGTGGATGCAGTTGCCTTAAAAACCGGGGCTAATAATCTGCAGAATCCTGACTGTGTCTGACAGCATGAACCCAACAAGTTATTGAGTTTCTATCTATCAGCCACTTAAATGGCAAGACAAAAAGCTGGGAATTGAAAATCCGAAGAAGTAGGTTTACCCCCTCAGGCGTTGTTGTTGTACCATCTCTTCAAGACATAAGTGCTGCTCTGCTGTTTCCTGGACTATGCAGAAAAAATTGGGTCCCATTTTGCTTTTCTTCTTCATTTGAGTGCAGCTTTTTTGATTTCCCTCACAAATCCCTTTTCATGACTTTAACTCTTTTCAGTTTGTTTGTGTCTCTCTTACTAGCTTCACTTAATTTTCTTCTCTCTCTCTCTCTCTCTCTCTCTCTCTCTCTCTCTCTCTCTCTCTCTCTCTCTCTCTCTGCATAGGTTTGAAGCAGATCCATGCCTTGTCTATTCAGGGTAACTATGAATTAAGGATAGATCTAGAAGATTTTGAGAACAGTACAGCTTTTGCTCAGTATGGAATGTTTGGAGTCGGACTGTTCTCAGTGGACCCTGAAGACGATGGCTATCCACTCACCATTGGTGACTACACTGGCACTGCAGGTAAACAGCCACACAAGTCTTAAATCAACTCCAAAATGTGATTGCATTAGTACGTTTTTATAGTCCAGTATCATTACCAGATCCATACCCTAGAGCAGTGCTTCCAAAGATGACTCTTAAATGTTTTTCTAACCGTAAATATGTCACACAATATATGAACTCATAGCAGTCTGTCTTTTCATCCATCTTCCTTTGCCTTCTAAAAGCAGATGTACATTTGTTTTTGACCCTCAGCAGAGGCTGTTAAAGAAATTCCTTTTAAAAAAATGGCAGCATTGGTGATATTAAGGCATAAAGCCTGAAAAGTTTTTTTTTTTTTTTTTAATCAGAAGGACTGTTTAAACTCTTGGGATGGGTTTATGAGAAAATGTGGAATAGAACACACCACAATGTGGCTGCAGTATTTCACAAACTGTTTGGAGTAGAAACGCATTGGAAAAGAACTTAACACCACTCTCTCTTCATCACTAAACTTCCTAGGTGGGCAGGGATTTGCACAGCTTTATGCCATACAAAAGTTAAATTCAAACACAGCTGGAGTTCATATTGAGGTTGTGTCATGTTGAAATGTTTTTTTTTTCATCCATTAAAGTTCTTAGTATCAGAATGCCATCCAGCTGTAATACAGCAACACAGACAAGACTATAAAAAAAAGAAATTTCAAAGCTTCTGTATCATTCTAAAATATAACAGCAAGACATCACTTCATCAGGAAAATTAACTGGGTTTGCACATTTGATGAGCTGCTAATGTACACAACATTGTTTTCACCAGACTGTTTATTTGACCTCAGTGCTGATCAGTCAGCTGATCACTTTGTAACATCTCAGCCAACCATTTTTTTATTCTTTGGCCTTGGAAACAAACTTGATTCACACTTTAGATATGATACTACATATGATTTACAATGCTAGGTCTTTTAAACAAACACATGCACACACACACACACACACACACACACACACACACACACACACACACGCACGCACGCACACACCCACACACACGCACACACATGCACTTGCACTTGCACTTACACAAGTCCAAGAGATTAAATGACTGCCAATTAATTACTGCCATTGACCTAGAGCATAAACAACTGTGTCCTCATGACAAAGAACCAATTTAGTGAAGCCTTCTGGGAGCAAGTGAAAGAAAGGAGAAAAGTGCAAGGTAAATAAGGAGGGGGCGGATTGATAGCTAGCAAGAAAATGGAGAAAAAGGTTTGGAATAAGATGAGAGTGAGGATAATGGATGAACGTAGGAGGTGAGGAGAAAATGTCAACACTGAAAAGAATGGCCAGCCCCAACATGATCATTTGTATAGCTGATATACAGGAGCGCTAGTAAGAGCCGGAAATAAGCACAGACACATTAAAGTGTTCTTTTGGGGGCAGCGGTCGCCTAGCGGTTAGGGAGTCAGCCCAGGATCAGAAGATTGTGGGTTTGAATCCCCAGGCGCTTTCAATAGCTGCACGTCTGTGTGGTGGTAAAATGCAGAGGTTGATTTTCGTTGCGTCTCGCTGTCACGTCTCATTCACAATGACAAGAATTTTCACTTTATTAGAAATGTTGGTGAAATTTTTGATCATTTAATTCTTTTCTTACAATCTTACAAAAATGGGTGAGGACAGGAAAGGGGAGAAGCTTGTAGGAAATTGGAGCAGGAAAAGGATGGAAGTTTAGAAAAGATAGAATAAGAATGGCTTTTTTGGGTTTTTTTATTCTGAAATGGCATGTAATGCTGCTGAAAAATCAATGTTTGGATCCTAGATCAGCTTTTCACTCTCTAGAATACTTTAAACCAAAAGAATAGAAGCAAAATGCACATACACCAGGGTTGAACGTGTTACTTATTTTTACATTTTGAACAGATAGTACTTGGTCCTTCATTTCAGACTCTCTGTCAGAGAGTTTGGGGCTTTTGCCATTTCAGATGTCCAAAAAAGCCTATTGTTGCAGGAAAAACAAACCACAGCCCACTGATTTGGCACGTTGTATAGTTTGTGAAGGGGGAGGGGTAATTTAGCTCCCTCTCTGCTAAACTGCCCTAAGCTGTTAGTGCGTGTGAGTGTGTGTGTCCGTGCGAGTGCCCTGGCATTGGAGGACGACCTGTCCGGGGTATTTCTCATTTTTGATTCAATGGGTGCAAAGGATAGACCCCACCACCTTAATCAGGAGAAGCAGCACACTTAATACATAAATGAATAAATGAAAGTCTCCTACAAAAGAAATCAGATTTAGTAAATCAAAGGATGACCTGAATACATTTTGGATATTTGGCTGTTGAGGATTTTTGCTGCGCGAATTTTTTCAGCTGAATTAAGTAAATGAAGGGGTGGCCCCAGAGCTTTGCACAGTTTCTCCAGTATTACTAACCCCAGTCTAACCATCAATTTAAGAAGGAATCATTTTGTCTCTTTCCCTTTTTTCCAACCAAAGTCCCTGATGGGGACAAATGTCCCTGCAACACTATTTTCCATTGTCTTGAAGACATTCTAAAGCATGGTCAGCCATGTAAGACCTTTAAAGCGGGCAGACTTAATTAATCCCATTCATGGTGCCCAGACAGTCGACTTTTTCACCCTGTTTTTTTCAACATATGCAC
>CM029371.1:8456840-8460678 GCA_017165825.1 Hepsetus odoe
TAATTCTGAACCTCAAATGGAATCACAGATGTTTGAACACGTACAACCCCACGAACCCAGCGGAAGTGCTCCACTCAGCAGTCGATTGATTGAGGTGTAGGAACTGGCATGCATCAGCACATCAGGACAAGGGCAGGAAACCGTGACTTCCCAAGAAACAAGAGCATTTTTCCTAAAGATTATCCAATTGAGTTTTTCCCGAAATTCAACGTAAAGCTCACGCATGACAGGGTGCTGCCACATGGGTCAGCTGACACAGTGGAGTGATAGCAATGCAAAAAAAAAAAAGTCAATTTTCTTTCTTTTACAATGTCCCTGAAATGCTGAGTGTTGATTGGCAAGCGCCCACAGAGCAACTGCAAAAACCCCATTAAAGTTCAGCAGTGGAATGGAATTCAGCTTAAAAATACAAGCACATACACACAGAGAGCAAGAGGGAGAGAGGTGACTAAAGACTACGGACAGAGGACAATGTGGATGGGAAAGGAAGTGAGAAAAAAACCCACTTTCTCAACAAAAAGAGCACCAAAGCACCAAAGCACAAAGACTACTATGCGATGGTAAGGCGGGTAGAGCTTTGAAGGGCTGAGATCTTTGCACCGTGATTCTTTTGGGAGCCTTGCGCCAGAACGGACTACAGTTTGAAAAAGGAAATGGAAAAACGGGTGAAGGGTGAGGCTGAAAAAGAAAGGAGATTCAAAGAAAAGCAAAGAATCAGAGAAAGAATGAGGCAAACAAGAAGACTTCTGACAGTTTATCAAAGGAGAATGAGTTGATCCATTGGACAGGCCGTCAAAAATATTGGCTAGTTTGTCTCCAGTACTAACTGATAACCAACAAACTACTCCGCTTTTGCAGTGTGTGTATGTGTGTGTGTGCGCGCGCGTGCATTTGGATGGTGTGTATTAATAATGCTTGTCTTAAGGTGTTTCACACTGTCCTGCTAATTGACTCTGTAAACACTGGACACTTCAGAAGCACAGACAGCCTCTTCTGAAACCCTGGTCTCCTACATCTGATCACTTAACCTGGACCAACGTCTGACCACAGGCCGTTGGCTTGGATACAGGAAACGTCTAAAAGGCTCACCAAGGATTGATTTGTTCAGTGAATCTCAGCGTACTTCTTTTTTTTCTCTCTGAGTAAGATTAAGCAAAAGATCTAAAAAAGGATCATTCTGCCCAAAACAACTTCTAGTTCCCTAAAGATCCCTTCAGTGGAAAGACTTTCCTGTTTTTCCAGAATTATTGGACTAGGAGCCTTTGCTGATAAGACTGTAAGGCTAGATAAACTAAGAATACTCACATAGACATGATGGTTTTTGGTAGATTGATCCATTTCAGTGAAAAATAGCTTGTTGACCATACAAAATAAATAATTCATTTATCAAGGTTTGACTGGTTTATTCAACTCAATAAATATTTTGAACCATTTGTTGAGTTGAATTAAAAATTTTTTGTTCATATATTCATTTTTGATCAGACAAATCATTTTCCATTTCATCCCGTTTTACAAGAATTAGATAGGAGAAAAAGAACATTATTGGAGCTTTTTTTAGAATATAGTTAACTGCTTAGTATTATTTCAATCAGCACTGTGTGTATTGCTGTATGCAAAAGTTTGAACACCCCAGTCAATGTGCATGTGAAAACAAGAACATGTTCTCTACAGGGAACAAACTTGAACATGGCATTTTTCTACCACTTTTGGAGCAGTTTTTATGTATGAGTTTAACATATTGAAAAAATGAATGAAAAAAAAATCTGTAGGCTTTCAAAAAAGAAATCAAAAATATGCTGTTGTCCAGGGGTGCCCAAACTTCTGCACTCAAGCGTATTAGGTATTTTAAACATAATGTTCAGATATTGTTAATTTCTTGTTTTACGTAAAAAAGCTCTCTCTCTCTCTCTCTCTCTCTCTCTCTCTCTCTCTCTCTCTCTCTCTTTCTCTCTCTCACACACATTCACACACACGTGCACGCACACACACTCACAAACACAATAAAAAATAACAAAACAGGCACAGAATGATTAAATGATGGGTCCACTCATAAGTAATGCTCGCTCTGGGAGGGAAGGCCTAATAAAACTAAACTCCATACATCAACACGGAGGGATGACAGATGACCAATCCTAGCAATCATTAGAACCGTGGAAATTAAAATGAGCTTGTAAGGGCTCATAACCTGATTACTGAGTAACCTGGGGTCCCGGCTGTTATTAAATGATTACGCTGCCATTCGAAAAAAAAAAAAAGGGAAGGACCTCATCATTTATTGTTAGTGGAACAGAAATGGATGAGCTCTGGTTAATGACTGTGTTTACTCTGTTATTGAAAACAGTATAGGAAATGCATCTGTTACATTAGGTTTACGGCTTCTGGTGGTTGTTGTATGTTTCTGTGCTCAATTTATTTCAGAGCATTTGGAGGAAACAAATCTGCATTGATTTCTTCACCAGACAGAACCAGGAGGTGGCAGCAAACCTCACAGTGCTGTCCAATATTCAGTTACTACACAGAAATCTCCAGATTACAGTATTATTTATGTTCAGTAAATTGCCTTTGTGTTTGAGATGGAGAAGTCAAGAGATTTAGGTTGGAGATTTATGTGCATGTTATGTATATGTTAGGTATAAAACCTGATTTGTATTCGCATTAAACTGTAGATATAAATGTCGTACATATTTACAGTACAGATGAATTATTGCTTGCATGTCTATATAAGCATGAATAAATCAGGTTAAATATTACATTCTTTCTCATGTTAAACAAAACTGACATTATATAAGTATTTTTAAAAATTGTTTTATTGGGAGAATTAAGAAAAATATACATTTTTGCAAATGCTCCATGTCATCTGTAAAAAGAAGAATTGAGCTGAGCACGAGTGTCTACATATTTATGTCCACTTTAGAACACCTTATGTATTTAAACTCATTTATATAAAGAGACAAGACAAGACTATTTTCCTGTTTTTACACCTCTGATGAATTTACATGTTTATGAATCAACTTGCACACACACACTCACACACACACACACACACACACACTCAATCAGACACACACACACACACACACATGTACAGAAACTAATGAAGTCTGTTTCTGTCAGCCATTATGGCGGGTGTGATTATCCGGCTATTATCATTCTGCACACGCTCACAAGGAACTTCCTGAAGGTGACCTTTCCATGATTGTTACCATAGAAACGGTGCTCAGCTCAGTAGAGTACAGCTTGTACGCAATGCGAGAGAAACAGAGAGAGAAGGAGGGAGAGAGGAGAGGGGGGGCAGACTAAGGCAAGCAGGAAGACTCCTCTGACGTGTTGATCCACCTACAATCACACCTGCTCACTCTCCAGATAAGCAAGGTTAAGCTCTGTATGCAATCAACCATGTGCAATCAGAGATGCACGCAGTGCAGTTTGATGTGGAAACCCTTCATTAAGAACACAAGTCCTTTTTGACAAACTTCTCAACATCATATATTGCAATTAAAGGGCCCTTTTTTCTTTATTTGTATTGTATTCTTTCTTTTTTCTTTATTTGTAAACATTTCCGAATGACTGTTCCAGATTAAATATTTTTGTAACTGTTTCTTTAAAAATTACTGATACAGTACTGTGCAAAAGTATTGAGCCAACCCTCATATCTTTATATTTTGAAGGAAAAGGAGATTTATTGCATGTAATGTCAAATAGTGATTTTGCATGAGCAAACATGCATGTAGCACTCCTTGTACATGCACTATATGCACTATTTGAAACAAATGGCATTTATGGAAATCTAATGAGCTTTAAAGTCAATAATCAGTTTGACAACCATTTTGGCAAAAAA